>OMLB01034657.1:0-12517 GCA_900302555.1 Myripristis jacobus | reverse complement strand
TTTATTTTATTATTATTATTTTTTATTTTTTTATTATTTTTTATTTTTTTCTGTTCACTCCCCTCCCTGTCACTTCTGCCGCCTGCCTTTCTCTGTGATGAATCTCAATTATGCCAAGGTCACCTTTCATTCCGGTGATCTCTCTGGCGCTTTATTGGAACTGGCAGTACTTCCACACTATCATGGCCATGCTTATTGACAGCCACAATCCCCTCCAAAACAAAACCAGCAAAAAAATGTGTAAAAGTTACGTTGCCTCTAATTTTGGCTGACAGAATTGGCACATCCACTTCATAGTCTGCCTAATGGTCTATAATCATACTGTCTTTGTGTTCTCCAGAGCATGGGCGGAGGTGGTGGTTGTGGGGAGGGGGGCTCATAAACCTTGCTTTGACATAAACACAGTACTAAATACTCCTAATGAATATGCCTCTCAAAACACCTCTGAATCACCTTTATGTGAAAACTAAATAAATGCAAATTTTGCAAAATTTATATCCACGCATTATTTTCCGTCAAACAGCATCTCGGATTTATAAGAAGGGACATACTGTATGGATTGCATTGTGCCCATCATTGTTTCATGGGCCTGTTTTTTCTTTCTTTCTTTTTTTTTTTAATCAGCAAGCTGTTATCAAAAATTACAAACCAATCCCCACATGATCCCGTTTGATGGGGATTTATTGTTTCTTGCTGTAGGCATGATTATGATGGCACTTGCGAGGTGACGTGCGCCCGTCTTGAAACGGGGAAATGAATGGCATGGAGAGGGATGAGGCTAATTTGTTTGTGCGTAAACACAATTGGGGATGTGTGTGGGGGAGAGACGGCAAGCGATGACATGTACCATTCACATTTGATGAGGATACCAGCACATGTAATTGTTGTTTCAATACAACATCTGTTGCCAGGGAAAGCACAGTGGGTTGAGGGGTGGGGGTGGTTGTGGGGGGTGTTGTAGGAAGATAGTTTGGCTCACAATTGACAGTGACATGTCGATAAGCGTGAGTGCGTATCGTGTTAGCTGAACCAATAGGCCTTTGATTGCTCTCTGATGTAACTCGTTAAACAAGCGTCGGACCGTTTACCTCTATGATGTATCTTATTTGTACGTTCGCTACCACCCACACATCCTTGTGAAGCTGTCTTTCTTCAAAGCAGCATAATGAAGCTATATCTAGGCTGTGTACTCTCATTCCCCGCACTGCTTGACCATTCTTGGCATATTTGTACCTCGTAAAATGTGACTCACTTTGTATCAACAGTTTTGTTTTAAGTAAACAAGACAACTGCGCTGTTCTTAATTTGATGGAAGTTTGCTGAAAAAAAAAACTTGCTTTGTCTCACATTAGCAGACTACATCGGTCTTCGGCTGCTAAAAATGGAAACGGACAAGCCCCGAGATAATGCCAAGAGTTTTCTGGACACTGATGCCATCCTTGGTCATTTCAGTTTTAATATCTCCCTCCCACTGTGTCATCAGCCAAAGGCAGGTCTTAAAGTCACACAGCACTAACAGAGGCTGTAGACTCGAAGCCAAATTTTTTAATATATTAGCCCAGAGTTGAAATTCAAATTGGTCATTGGCTGGGAGAGTTTTAAGGTCGCCATATTTCCTTTCCTTTTAAAAAGAATGGTGAGAACCATGTGGAGAACCATGTAGACTCAACCATCAAATTCTGTGTATATTCCATGTTTTTTGCCAGCTGAGTCTAAAGGCTGCCTTATGGTTGTAGGACATGTGTGAACAGACTTCAAATGAAAAGTGTTGGATGACACTGAAGTTTTGTTATTGTGTTATGTTTAAACGAAGCATCAGTAGACTTAGGTGGCGCAAGCTGTCATCTCCATGGTAACCAGCCGGATACATCGTCATTTAGGAGTGATGGCTCCTGGCTACTATAATTTGTTTGATTTGGCAGAGGACAAGGAAATTTTACAATTGCTTTTACAGTAGAGAAGGAGGCAGAGAAGAGAAAGCGTTGCTAGGATTTAACTTTGTTGTTGTTGTTTTTGTCGCTGTTGTTGTTTTTTATATCTTTGAAGTCCCCCTCTGATGAGTTATACAAGTGTTACCATGTCTTTTGGTTGTCAGACACATAAAAGCCATAAAATAGCCATAAATGGTCACCACTTCAGTTGACCCTTGGCAATTTTGCTTCACCCACTGAAGTGATTCAAAGCTTCCAGTTCAATTGCCCTGTCAAGATATTGGGAAAACGCACTGGGATACAAAACTACTGCAGCAAATTATACTAGGTCAGGGGTCAACAATCCTTTGCTTGATATTTTTGGATGTCTTTATTTGTTGTCGTGGGGTTGACCAAGATTTAAGCTGCAACAAATAAAATCTGAAAATCACAAGCATAGTGTCTGGTCCAAGTTTGGTATCAAACATATATTTTTAATATAGATTAATTTGATAGCACATGTAAGAATGAATTTATTGGCACCAGAAAACCTATTCACTTTAACAAACAAACACACACACACACATACACACACACACACACAAAAACAAACAAACAATAAATTAATTGATTAATAAATAAATAAAGGAAGTGGATGTGCCCTGACCAGTTTGGCTGTCTACAGTTCTATAGTTCAGCTTTAAGGTTTGTCAGTCTTTTGAATGCTGTGCTCTTATATACAGAATTAAAATATAAAGAACACATAAAAAAACTTTGCACATTTTCACCAGTTCCAAAAGAAATGCCCTTTGCTACAGGTCTTAAGTTGAGAGGCGAAATGCAGTGAAGGTCTCAAAAAGCAGCAGCCGCTTATTGTCAAACAACTGATTTCAGGTTTCATTATACAATGCAAACCCTCGCAGGGAAAACAGAATGAATGGACTCACCTTCAAACATGCCACTGACTCTCTCTAAATGCCAAATATGCCCAAACCTCTCATGTCTGGATGAATGACAAGCTCTAGGCAGAGTGAGTTTGCTTCTCCTCTCTTTCCCCATAAAAAAAGATACCCCATGAGAGACAGAGTCTGCCAGACTGATCACAGAAAGTCTGCTTTTTCTAGAAAGAAACTGGGCTCTAAGAAGTTTGTGACAAAGTCCTCATGGTGTTTTATGATGTGGGTTCAGCCTGACACTGTGCAAAGAGCTGTGCACTTCCCTGAGGATTACCTACCCTGAAGAGTGGGATTTGGTGCCATATGCCAGATCCCCCTGCTGTATATCTGACCAGCTAAGCCAAGCCTGTCTCCTAGAAATTATGTTGCCATACAACCAACCTGCATTCTTAATTACATTTAGGGGGAAACAGATTTTTGTTGCTTATTATGTATATTTCTGACATATCACAAATACGTCTCTAATAAAGAAATCTTATACATTATGTCATACATTATGTCAGGCATTTTAGCGAGTTTTGTTACCTTTAGCCAGCAAAACGACTTGGTTAAGGTTAGGTTTAGGCATTGAAACCACTTAACTACAATCACATATGTAATGTTTTGCAACAAATGACCCCCACTGGCATTTGGCAATGGACTGAAAGTCAGGACTCCTGGGTGAAACTAACAGTTTTCATTATTTCTCTTTTTTATTGTGCAGGGATAGTTAGGAGTAGTGTAGATTTAAAGACAGTTGGTGATGTCTATATTTCTATTAGGTTTGTGACCCTGGCACAATTACTCAGCCAACAAGTGGGTAGAAAAAAAAAGCTCCAGGATCCATGTGTAAAACACGATGAAAAATAAATCAATAAATGTAGTTTTAAAAAGTAAGTACACTGCAAAAAAAATACCTTGCAAGTCCTACAGCATTAAAGGATTAGTTTGGATGTTCTGAAGTGGGGCTGTATGAGGTAGAGTATTTTCACCTTGCAGTCAAACAGCCCTTTACTTTGGCACTACATTTTCTCAATTATAGAACTTCTTTATTCCTACGCATAAGTGCCGCTGTGCCACACACCGTATTACGCCATTGTTTGGGTCAGAGAAGCACTGTCAGATGGAGAGGTAAAGCGATGAAAACATTGCAAAGGTAGCTTACACTTAAATTGAAATTGAAATTTTTAGGTGGATAAAATTGTCTTTGCTTCCGCCCCCTTGCTCAGCAGTACATACTCCTGTGGATGTACTGTACGTAATTCACTATGGATAAGTACCTCATACAACCCCACTCCAAAAAATCCACACTTACCCTTTAAAATTTTGTTTTTCTTCCATCAAGTGAAAATGTCTGGGATCATCACACGTCTTTCTGATGCAAATTTTGAATCAAGTGTCATTATCTCGATATTAGAGGGCTGTTCTCCCTTAGTCTGCTTAGTTTCAACATCATTTAAACTTATCAGAAAAAAAAGTTGTGAAACAAGTGAAACTGCATTGGGAACATTTGTAATCGTCTTTGAAGAAATACAACATTTTAATACTGAATATGAGACTAAATAAGTTAAGCCGGAGATTTTTTTGCGATGTAGCATTTGACACGACAAGGCCATTTCCTGCTAAATCATTTTGTTATTCATAATTTTAAATCACGCCATCTTGACAGCTGGCAATCGCTATCAGATGGCAGGTGATCATAATCAATGGACAGCAGTGTATGTGGCAGAATGCCATACGTCCATGTTGGTGGTCGACACACGCAACATCATGAGAACATAACCGTAAAGCACTGCACCACTCGCTGGCAGCCAATTTGATCATCTTTCATTCACTCCTCCCCCTCATCTCATTGAGCTTTTGGGGGGAAAACGCGCTGTTTAAGACGCCATATGTCGACAAAGTTTATACAAGGTACTCCGCAGAGTTTGGGATTCACATTAGGCAGGGGGTGGGGGGGGGCATACATTTACACGCTTGAGTGGTGTAATCTTCATGAAATACCGGTAAATAGGGAGAGGAAGCCTAGTGGAGCCGTAGATTAATGCTGCTATCAAATGGCCTGGGACAAAGAAGGGGATGGCTAATGAGCTGGAAAAGGCAGGGCTGTTCGCTGCGTTAAATGATACCGCACCAGTATCTCCCTACTGGCCGCTGCGCTGCCATGTTCACACATTCTGCTGTCGCTAACAGCAATGTAGGACAAATATTGGTAAGCAAAAACCACGACTTGGCCATTTGATGCGTTATATGTGATATTTTGGAGTTAGGCACATTTTTGCAGCACAAACACCAGTCTCTCACTCTGTCTCGTATTTGTCTCACTGCCATATGCATGATATTCCTCCCTGGTTGGTTTGTAAGAGGTTATTTTCTGGCAACTTCTTTTCCTTCCCCCCAAAAATTGCTCTCACATTCTGTCTGTTCTCTCCATCTCCATCCATTTATCTCTCTCTCCTTCTCCATAACCCATAAGTCCATTTCATTCTATTCCCTCATATCGCTCTGTCCCTTTTTGCCTGCCATAATACCCCCCCAAAAAACAAACAAAAAAAAAAAACATGGTTCTCTCCCTTGTCTGCCTCATTCCCATAGTATCATCTAAGGCATGTTTGTAACCTCCCATGACTGTCGCCTAGGTGACAGGAGGAGCGAGATGAACTCTTGGGCTTTAGATAAATTTCCTGGTCTGCCCTGCGGAGCTGTATCAATTTTTGATGTTCCACTGCCTCACAGACACTTTTGCAGGCATTGTTTCATGTTTTATTTAGGCCTGTGTTAGAGCCAGGTTAAAGTTTCAGCAGACTGCCGCCCTCAAAGAGTCTGGCGGCACCGTAGGAAATATCACGTTGAGGGCAATAGTGGCCTCTAATCAAGGGTCACATAGAGAAAAAAGTCAGAAGGCTATACGCTGTAAACTCTGCGGCTCACCTGCTGTCCAGTTTGCTGCAAAAATCTCCATCTTAACATAAGCTTTAGTCGCATATAGTGTTAAATTCTTGTTTTTCATCAAAGAAATCAAACACTCTATCACACTCAGCCAGCATGATAAGATAATGCTGCTTGCTTCAAGTGCAGTTTCATGAGTTTCAGGAATTTTTCTGGGAACATTATAAATATGCTGAAACACGGCAGAGTAGATATAACAGTCCAGTGGTGACAAGAAAATTCTAAAATCAAGTTGATAAGCATTGGAAATAAGTGGGATTATCATCTCACGAGCTATTTTTTTTTTTTTACTACATTTGAACAAAAACAAGGTTTTAATGTGGAATTTGAGAGTAAATGACTCGTTACGACGGATATTTTTTTGTAACTAAGACAATCGTCCTCAAACAGGAAAAGAAAGGCAATAGACAAAAAAAGGCTGACGAAAAAATATAAAATATCTCTCCATGCTGAATGTGGGCGAGACACACCAGCGTGTTCTTACCGCTTCAGGCCTCGACATATTTATCTTACTTGAGCCAAGTGACACTTGTCGCCGCCGCCATTTCATTTTACACTGAAAAAAGGACAGAATAATTCTGAATTAATCAAAAGTGGTGAGGATGGAGAAGGGCTGGGGGAAAGCGTGTGTGTTGTGTACGTGTGTGGGGGGTCGCACAGTATATCCCCCAGTGGCGCTGTGAATCAGAAGGGAAGGGTAAATAAATAAATGTGTTATGTATGACCAGGCGCTCAGACAGGGCTCAGGGGCGACTAGCGGGTCCAGCCGTGATGCACTCAGACAAGTGAATAAATCAGCACACAATTAGGCCTTGTGATTTCATTTATGGTACCTAGGAGCACTCCAGTGGCAGATTCTGGCAGATGTCATTTCTAGCCAATTGATTTTGCTGCTGTCCCGAGGCCCAAGCAGTCATGGCCCCTCTACCCAGATTACAAATGGATAGCAAACACGAGCCAAATGGCTGTCCAGGCAATTTCTGCATGATAGGAGTAGAATAATGTAAGAGACTGCGCTGGCACTGAAGGAACAAACACAGACGACCAACACACACCCAAGCGTGGCGATGCTGGCTAACACACGCGCTGCAGACACATGCATGTGTGAGAGTGCAGACACCTACAATTGCCAAGTAGTCATATGCACTCAAATAGGGATAAAAATTAAAAAGACAAATACAGCATGTACGCGCATGAAAACACATACGTACATGTACTCAGGTATGTGCTAATGGGATACAGTTACCTTTGCACTGCTGACTGCACTCTGAAACTTTTTAACACTCTTTTCTGTTTTATTTGTATGTGGAAAATTTTCCATCCAAAAAGTAAGCAAGGAAGTAAGTAAATAAAGACATTTTTAGGTCAAACAAGCATTAGTCATGAACACTTTGAAATCAATGGAAATTTTCTGTTTTTCATTTATTCAGAAATTCATGTTTGCACAAGCCAAGGTCATTATAGCCACAAAATACATGATGAAATATGATGAAATACTGAAGTGACATCCAATCTAGGTACATAACATTTTGTATATATTGCAGAGGTAAGTTACATATTGTACACCCTCTATTCTAAATACAGTCTTTTAAGTGTCCTCTAGACATTCCAGTAAAATTGTTTTTTTGGTTTTTTTTTAACGCTACTGTGAATCTATAAATGTCTTAGGCTTATAGATATGTAATGTATTCACTTATGTTCACGTGAGGAATTGCTGCAGCACAATCACGAAATGATGTACATTTGTCATCTCAATCATCTGGAGAGAGTGCCTGACTGCTTTCAATGCAAATTCACTTGGTTGCCTCACAGCTGAAATGAATGGAGACCAAGCCTCTTGTCTTGGAGCTCTTTACCAATCTGAGGATAGCTTCCACTCCACACACACTTACTTTTGTTTTCTGTTTTCTGTTCTTAAGTTTCAACTCATCATATCAGAGTCCATTTTGTATCTGGCAACAGGATTTCAACAGGGAGAATCTCTGGTGTCTCAGCCGGTGTGGATGGGATCCTCTGTGTTTTGATTTGCCCAGTGGTCCTTGAGGGGCTTTCGAGAGGGCCTCAGTAAACTGAACAGATTTAAGAATAGGTTTGGCATTTTTCAACCTAGGCTGACTTAAAATGTTGATACCCAGCATTTATAACTGCACATAACTCAACCTCACAGCTAGCTTTAGTGAGGAGAAACTCACCGCTGTGCCACAGCCTCTCCTCCACACTGTTTTGTTGTCAAGTCAGCTAATGCTACGTTCACCTGAACTCAGACCTTAGAATTCCTCTATGCAGACTTGCAGCCTGCAACAATATGGCCTTCATGGTGTCAGTTTGGAATAAATTACTACTCACAAGGAGAAACCCTGTATTTTACCTCAATAAGGCATACCAAAGAAAAAAGTATCCATTTGCCTTGAGAAAATATTTTAACATTATGTTTTAATATCACCATCTGGAATCCATTTGTTATTGTGCAAATGTGACTTTAAAACAAACCAAAATACCTTTTCATATCAGGATCAATAGGTCAAAATCATGTTCACTGGGGATCCAGAGCTTAAAGAAATTCACCTTCAGGGTCTGGAATTATTCAAGGCAGGTACAGTAGGTCTGTGCAGTTTTGCTAAACATTTGCAATGCCAAAAAATAGGAAGTGCATAAGTAGCAAATGAGGGACTCAAAAAAATCGACTTTTCTCCCCAGGTTTTTCCCTGGCAACAGGCAGTCATGGCTCTGTTTCAACAGGCAAATGAAAGTCCCGTGAGATGTTGTGCTTGGTCCTGAGGGATGCAGCTCCCAACCTCCTCCCCCCTCCTCTTAATTAGACCAGGATCTACTGGCTTTATTAACACATGAAAGATATGCAAGACGTGGCTTTCCTGCTCCCTGTGTGAGAGGGCACTTTATTAGAAACTCACCTATACCCAAAACACACTACTTGCCTTTTCAGTCTGTCTGTGTCTCTCTCACACTCATACACCTAATAGACAGGGGACAAATAACTAAGTTCAACAAAGCTGAAATAGGCATGTTATATGAGCATGTCCGCCATTACATAGTGTTTTGTTTTGTTGTATTGTCAGCGGTTGAGGGGCTCCGGCATATTGAGAGCAAGGGTGGATATTCTAATTCCTAATTTGTGGGGGGAGACAGAAAAATTTGCCACATTTTCACCATCAGCCATCTGCTACTGCATACTACCCATGAAACCTGAGTCTCCACAGATAGGCCTATCGGTGTCTGACTCATCATCAAAATCACTGAACTAACAGCCCAAGAAGAGCAGATAGAAACTGTCCTTTATTCGGCCATAACTATAAATGATGTCACACCTTTACAGTTTTGTGATCAAAAGCTGTGTGCAAACACTCCTGATTGTTAATCTATTTTGTTCTGTGTTGAATCAATTTCTGTCTAATGCATATAGAGGAAATTGTCATTACCACTATATACAAAATAACTGATAAGGGCCATACTGACATGTTCAAACATTTAAAACATGATATTGACAGCAGTGTTGTTCCTCCGTGTTCCAGGCATTAGGGGAGGTGGCTGCTACAGCGGCAGATGGGAAAGCATGTTTCACCCTCAACCGCAGGTAACGAGAATGAAGCAGACAAAATGCAGTCCGTAAACATGTTTTATTCTACAGAGTGGTAGGCATAAGGAAACATGTCTGTCACGTCATTTTTTTTTTTTTAAGGTCTGTCTTTGCAGAGTGACTACTTACTAGAGGTGGGCAAGCCACCATAAACTCAATCAAGTACAGTTCACTTTATGCATACACACACGTACGCACACATGCATGCACACACACACACACACACACACACACACACACACACACACACACACACACACTCACAAAAGTCAGAATCACAACAGGAAGCACTGTGGACCAAACCACTATGATTATACAGTGACAAAGAAGGATATTAAAAGTTGTTGGTGGTAATCCAAATAATTTAAAAGACTATTTTTGTGAATTTCTGCTTTACTAGACAATCACAGTGGAGAGAGACAGGAAAGACAGGGCAGAGAGAAGGGGTGACATGCAGCCGGATTTGAACCCAGGCTGTTGCAGCTTTGTCTTAATGGTGTGCGCTGGGTGTACACAGGGTGCCCCAGCCCCAGTTAGTTTGTCACAAACAAGGCTATTAAGAGGAGGCTGAGTCACAGTTTTTGACCCAATGGGAGCTATGAGGTACGACACATTCACAACTTAACTGGTGCTGCGATGTTGGAGGGTTACAGCTGACAGCACTAGAAATAAAGGGATGGTGTCCACTCAGGTGTTCTTTGGGTGCATTCCAAGAAGGGAAGCCTTGGTGCCCTATAATTGTGTGCCATCTCTTGAGCCACAAGTGCATACCAGATTTTACTGCGGAAGTGTTGTACCCCAAAAATATTCTGCAATATGAGGCCATGACTTTATTTTACCCACCTTGGTCACAACTTGGCCTCATCAAAAATAATATTGAATCTTCAATTTGCATCAGCTTGCCCATGGTTTGAGCGTGCTGACTGAAGGACCACAGCCTGCGTAAATGCAAGTTATAGGAGCGGTGCCAGCCAATCAGTAGCCAGTGGCTAATTAATAACGAATGAATGTCTCCAAAACAGCTTGTTTGATTCTAGGTTCAAGAGGAGCTCTGCAAAATAAGTTACCTGAAAAATTCTCACAGAATTTTATTTCATTTAAATTTCACAGTTGCTTTTTTTTTTTTAGAAAATCTTCATAATATGAAATTCCCAAAGATTTAAGTAAATACCCCCTTCCCCTTATGTATTTCCATGCTAATCATAGTGAGTTTTCCTTCCTTGATTATATCCATTAACCACTCCAAAATAGATTACATTTCATTTTTTAAAAGTTTATAATACAATTGGTTCTTAGTCATCAAATCAGTTCTTCATAGGATTTACTGTGAAGTGTGAGAATACTGTACAACCTCTATGGATAGATTACTGAGTTAATATATAAAATGCATTCTTATTGTGTCAAGTGTATTCAGGCAGCAGGGGGCATTGAAAAATTCTAAGTGAGGAACATGTTTTATCAAATGTGTTTTTCTTACATAATTTTGAAACAGCATTCCTGCTGCCTTTTTCTCAAACTGCTTCAGGCAGATATCTTCTGCTGGATTCAAACAACATTTTTCAATATATCTACTGAATGTAGTGGGTGAAAAACACTATGACTCCCCCACACACACAAACTCATATACACACACAATGGAAAAAATAAAAATAAAGTAGATATTTGCAGCCACAACATGGATGGTTTCAGGCTCAGTTATGCTCCCAAGCGGACACGTATTCTGTCCGTTATACTTCTTTCTGGAGTCCGCCTGGCAGACATGTTCCACACATGCGCATCAAATTGCAGTTGGTGTTCCTGCAGCCTGGAGTAGCGTAGTAGCCTGGTGTACACAAATTTTGGGCTGCATGTGGACAAGTCCCCGTGGATCCTCACAGACTTAGTGACAAAACCTACATCATCCAGACCTAGCAGAGCCTCATGTACTCACAGACGTGGAAAGTATAACACCGGTATTATCCTGAAACCTCAAGGTAATGTGAATCAAAGACATTTTGACTGGATATTATCTTTTTGTCATATTATTTTCCTCTGCTTCCACAGTTGGTTTGCTCTGTACCTGAGGTATTCCTTTCTTCTACAGGTTTAAATACCTCAAGAAATTGGCAAACTATTGTGATTTTGTGCTGCCTTGTGTAAAGAATATCCCCTTTAACACCTGGATAATCTTGTATACCAGTTTTGGGAAGCTCAGACAAGGTAGCTGGAATGTATACCATCATAAACTAGTTGTGGCATGTATGTACTGGTGTTCACCTATTGGTTGTCTTGATTTGCATTTGCTGGGTTTACTGTTTTGCTATTCTATTCTAAAAATTCTGCTTGTTCATTTGTAAAGGGAAATGAGGCTGAAGAATATAAAACATTCTCTTGAATACCGTGTATCAGCAAGCATGTATAGATATATGAACTATATGTACTAAAATCAGCACACAGCAAGTGTATGTATGTAATGTCAACGATACAAAATGTCAAAACAAAACAAAGCGGACTCTATCTGTTTTGACAGATTATATGGGCTGTACAGTTGCAGGTAAGAATGTTGAAAAGGCAGGTTCACATGCAGTCTGCACTAAACTGTGATGTTATCACATGAATGGAAGACAGTTCACTTAAAATTGCTCTGCAATTTGAGCAATTATCCCCTGTGTTCTAATCTGATGGCGGGGTCTTTGAAGAAAATTACTTTTGTACATTTTGGACATGAAGAAAAAGACGAACAAGAGATGGTATTCACTGTGTGTTGACTCACTTGCTTGACACTAGTGCTTCTCTCTATTTTCAGAGTAAATCCAGGGGAAAAGGCAATTGAACTGGTGTGTTTTAAACTCAGCCAGGCATTGGTGAGCTCCGCATTGACTTCCAGCGAGACTCCCTCCTTTCAAGCCATTTTTTTCCCCTCCTCAGAGCCCTTTCAAACTCTGTGCCTGTGAAACACTGATCTCAGGAAGAAAAAGCAAAATGGATATGAAAACAACAGGCATCTAGAAACAGCATGGTTGCCATATACAGGAGGGGAATACAGGAATAAAGGAATAAGGTTGATAATGCAGAAAAGAGGTATCCTGCTGAGTATGGATCTACCAGAGTGAGAGAGAGAGAGAGAGAGAGAGAGAGAGAGAGAGGGA
>OMLB01034655.1:19467-31393 GCA_900302555.1 Myripristis jacobus | reverse complement strand
CCGGCGCGCGCCTGGAGACGCACAAGGAATAGCTGGCGTGGTGGGAGTTAAGGCGATTTAGCTAATATTGTGGGCGCGCTTGATAAATGGGTCTTGAGTGTGGTCTTAAATACTGAGAGTGCTATGATTCACTGACACTGGCAGGAAACTTGGTGTAAAGGCACGGTGCCATGAAGGAGAAGGCTCTACCCTCTGCTGTTTTTCTTTCCTTTCTTTCCACCGAAGATGACAAAGAGTCCCTTAAGTGGAGGGTTTACGTAGGTTTAGAGGGATTAAGTAAAGCAGTGATATATTGTGGGGACATTTAAGGCAGGGCATCAATCTATATGTGCATCTGCAGAGAGCCAGTGGAGACTCGGCAGTGTAGATTGAGAGTGTGTGAACTTGAGAGATTTAAGCAAGTTCAGTATTGCTGTGGCATTGAAACCACCACAGAGTAACGCATTGCATGTATGAGTTCTGGAGGGAAATGCGAAAATATGCATCAGTTCTTCCCAAGCAACAAGACGAACAATCACAATACACTGATTATCACTTAAGACGATGTCCCTTGATGCATATACAACATAAATATACTGTCATGGCGTGTAAATGTAAAGAAGAGATGGATATGTCAGTTCTTTGCCGCCTGTGATTTCAACTATTTCACTTTTTTTCTGCATTTCATTTGCACTGAAAAACAAAGTTGCCATTCAGTTTACTGCATAGCTTCCTCAGCTTTCAGTGCGATGTAATATCACATCATCTGCAGACGAAAGATGCTATATTCACATTTACGGGCATGACCTCTGGAGGACGTTTAGTAGATCCCATTGAAACCAGTTGAAAGCACTAAGCATGGAGGTAAATGAAATTTCATAAATGTTTCTCCAGCGGGATGGCATAATCAATAATCTTGATGGTTGCTCTTAAATAATGTGTACAGTGTGATCATGTTTAGCGTATAGTGATGTAGTGTGTTATATGACATGGTATATGGTATGCAAAGCCCTTTGAGACATCCCTGTGATGAAGGGCAATAAACTTGAGTGGACCCGACCTAAATAGTAGCTTTAAATAGTTTTTTTTCCCCCTTTTTTTTTTCGCCTTTGGGAGTTGGTTTAGAGGGCACATCAATATTTTGTGTATAATATTCTACACATTTCCCCTTTTGCAAGTCCCCTAGCTTCCTCCTTCCTCCTTCCTCCAATTGGATGATGTCCTGGCATTGTGTCAGTGTGTGTGAGTCAGCAGGGACTGTGGATCCCGCATTACTTGGACATTTTGTTACAGCGTGCTGGGATGGAAGGTCATTACAAGTACCACATGTTTCTATGTCTGTTCCTAGGTCACATTCACAGGGGGGAAAAAAAAGTGTCTTTAAGGACGTGCTCTTCCTCCTCTGACCCCAGCACCTGAGCTTAATGGTGGCAGCAGTTCAGACAAGTGTACTGGTGCTCATTATTCCATGTGCCCTGTGCAGAGGTGATTCTGGGTCTTAACCTGTCATACCAAATATAAGCCACGAATAAGGAAACTGCAGACTCTGTCAAATTGTTTCCTGCCAGAAAACACCAGTGCTGATGGATGTCCAAACCCAGAATCCTTTTTTCAAGTGTTACCTGCGGTTAATGTGTACTAATTACAAGCTTTCTACACCTCCCAGATGGTTAGAGGATTGTGTTTGGTAAGGGCTTTGAGGGTTTCAGTTCATAGTGAACTTTTTTGTCTCTGATCCAATTCATGTAATATGGAATATCTTCCAATACAGTACAGAGCCTTGTTTTGTGTTGTTTTCTAAACATCTGGATACTGCAAGCATCATTTTGATGGATCAAAACAAGCACGGAACAGTTAATAGTCAGTTAAACAACTGCGTTAAGGATGAAGTATGTAGACATTAATAGGTTTTTGTCTGCAATTTAAAATAATTCTACACTTCTACACATGATGGTGTAACTCACCCCCTTCCATATGACTTGCCCCACTGCCATCAGTGGTGGTGGATAATGCCTGTTTATAGTGCGTACTTTTTCTTACAGTTGATATGAATGGACGGAAAGAGAATAAATGAACTTGTGTAGCCAGTTTCTTGAGCTTTCATCAAAGTCTACTACATGAATTTTAGTATGCTTATTTGATAAGGACAGAACACAAAATTTAAACATGCTGGCAGTTTGCAAGAATGCTAATTTACATCCATAATCCCTAGTTCAGTAACAAAAACACAGGCAATATAAGTAACAATATGCAAATACAAATATACCAATACACAAATAGAAAAAGAAGAGATAACTATACATGTGTCCAGTTAAAAGTGATCACAGTTCTGGTTTGCCTTGAGCTATGAATTTTCCATCTCCTTTCTTGGGCTGCTGTTTGTTGAGCAGCAGTTTACCTTTGATTTACCTTCACTATGACTGCCTCACAGCAAAACCTGGCCTCCACCGGTGACCGGTCGAGTTGATGTCTTTCTCACTGTTTCATCAACCACACATCTGACGAGCTGAAGGCGGCGATTCTTACACTCCTCCGTCAGAGCTTCAGTGTTTTGCTGGGTAAACTTGAGTAACATCCTCCTTCCCTTTGGGCAGTTTTCCCTCTTACAAATCCTCTTAGGTTTTACATTCTGTTTTTTGTGCTTGCAATGTGGTATTTTACCAGCTATGTTTGCAAAAATAGCCACATTTCCACACTATTACAGTTTAGCATTAATTTTCCACAATGCTGGGTCCTGTCACTTCCCCCACAATCTCTTATTCATAAGCCACAAGGAGAGAAAGAATGACATAACGTAATTGAAACTTAAATATTATGTTCAAATTTTCAGGTCCTGACTTTGCATCTGTGAAGCCCATAGGCCGTAGTTGGGACAATGTCACGATACAAATTAATGCTTTATGTTAAAGATATGTGCATAATTTGCATGTATGCCTTAATCCACTGAACCACAAAATAATAGCTCTGAAAGAGTGTTTTCAGTGACAGCATATGAGAGGTGTGTTTCAGACACTGCTAAAGTTTCAGAGGCATTTCAGAAGTTACGGTATAACACAAAGACTGGACATCTTGGCAGGTTTACAATGGAGACCTGTGGCTCTCATATTCTCACTTTCACCGTGTTACTGAGCACAGCCCCCAGCTCACCATAATTAAGCTTCTTTTATGATACCTATTGAACCATACCTGGGTGGTTGTTTTTCAAAAGGTCTTTTGTATCAACCTATCAGAGGTCGAAGGGTCAGATTCCAGCGCTTGCTCCATGTGCCTGTCATCTGGCCTACAATGGCAAGCTGGTGGCCAGGCTCAAGGGGATGCAACTTAAGGAGACCAAATGAGATTTGTTTTGTTCTGAAGCCACTTGCTTTAGAGCAGGAGTGTTGCATTAAGATGTCTGCAAAAGATGAGGAGTTGCAGTTTTATATGCAGTTTTTAAGCAGCGTGCATTGGGCTTCATAGGTACAGAGAGGGACGATGGAGGAATTAACAAAGAGCATTTTATTTTATTTTGAAATATACGGCATACATTCTTATTTTGGTCATTTGTCTTTTTCTGAGAATTCAAATCAATTTTGGTTGACATTTTCACTGCGCATTGTGCAGCGATAACGTCATAATGTGTTGAAGAACATTGCTGAATGCGTTGCTGCTTGAAAATGGGTGTTTTTTGTCAAATCATGAAATAATAGCCAGAACATGAGGCCAAGTATTTACTCTGTTGCATTGTGAAATGTGGTGTCAATCATTGAGGAAAGTGGGGAAAGTATAATTTTGGGAGTGTAATGTTGAGGTACTGAAATTGCTGCCAGTTCTGGAAATTTTCAAGTGATGCACAGCTCTTGCACTTGTTCTTATATACTTTTAGTGCTTTTCAGTCATACTTGTAAAGCCCTCTGGCCTTGATGCCAGGGAAATGAAGACAGGCATAAATGTATTGGCTACACAACCTGTGTTGGGCAATAGGAACACATTTTGATGTTTTAGGACACAGGTCTTTCCCATACAGTTTTGTCTGACATTTAAATGGAGCAACTGTTAACCGTCTCGCCTTTAAATTACCAACATTAAGCGCCTTAGGCAAAAATTCAGTCTATTAAATACACTATGGATAATAGTGCTATTACCATGTATTATTGTGTAACAAAAGTTTGGATGGAAAAATAAGATTATTGGAGTGTTTTCTCAGAATTTGCACAGTGTATTGCAATATATCAACAATGGTTCTATAGTTCTCTTGGACATGTTCGTTGACACAATAGAAACAAGGGTTTTAATGAGATCACTCAACAAAAAAAAAAGGAAAAAAAATCCCCAAAATTAGCTCATTAAATGCAAGAAAGCTCCTGACAGAAAAGGTTTTTTTCTGCCCTGGGCTGTTATGTCTATACAGAGTCAGACATGCTCCGTGACGTACAACCTCAACCTTCTTACTCACACTAAGCTTGGGCCCTTTGCTTTACACACACACACACACACACACACACTCGCACATGCTTGCATGCATGCACACAACTGCTCAAGAGTTTATAGAGACCTAAGTTAAGAGGTTCTACAGACTGAATATTGTGGCTTTAATACATTTGAAATGCTTAGCATTTTCTTTCTTGGGTCACAGTAATTGAGGTAAAATTGTCACACCTACGGCTCAAGAGCTACAAACAGGGACTAAAGGATCACAGCCCACATCTCTATGCACTTGTCAGATGTAAGTAATGGGTTTTGTAATATGTGATTAACCCAAGGTTCAAGAATGTATTCCGATTTAATCATGGCTCATTCTATGGTGCATGAAAGAGTGCAGTGGGCTTCAATTCCACATCAAAAGGCAGAATTACTGAATTCATTCTTCCATGCAGAGGCTGAGGATACAGTTTGTATAAATGAGCAGGAGTCAGTCAAGCAAGAAGGACTTTGACTACAACAAATGAGAAAAATGAGAATGTGTGAGTCATTATGTTAGCCTCAGAGTGCTTTTTCCGGTGGTCGAAGGAAAGGCATTTTAGACGGAGAGCTGTAGGCGAAGCTAGGTGATATGAGTTTATGTGTGGAGGGGAAAAGCAATGTTTGGGAGCAGGTTTGTGCAGTTTGAAGGCACAAATTTCTGTCCTCTGTGTGCGAGGATGTTAGAACTCACTCTACAGCCTACCCTTACCTAAGATGGCATTAGTAACAGTCACGCAGAAAACACAACATACACAACCAGGCACACAAACACCCAACATGTTCAATTTGTTTCTGCTTGGCCCTTTCCTCCACTTCCATGCCCATTGCCCTTGCAGAGTGGGGGTTTCTGGCACACCTGCACCTGCGACCAAGAAGGGAGAAACTCTTTCCCAGGGTCATAATTACCCTGACAAAGGCCACAAGCTGAAACATGTTGTTCTATCAATAAAGTCGCGCTATATGCTACTAGTGCTGCTGGAGCTTTGATCTCCATACTTACTGCCCTGCTAGTTTGCACACAGTATGGTTATAAAGTGTGCCCGTATGCAAAATATGGGATTGCTGTCATGCCATGCTGTTTTTATGTCGCTGATCTGCTCTAAAAACTATGCATTGTTGATGTAAGATTGCTCCAGTCTTTCCCATGCCATATCAAATATCACTGAACAGGAGTGTGTATTCTCATGCAGGAACTTCAACTCTTGGTGTAACACTGGAAAATGCCACAGTGACAAGTGACAGTTTGATAATTGCTCTTGCTATCTTCTATGTTTGACTATGAGTCTGTATCCATAATACAGGTAATTAAATTATATTTATCAGACATTATTTAAACCTTGTCTGCTAATGCTATGGTCGCTATGGTCCTTTGTGGTAATTGCTCTAATTGTATCAATTATGTGGATTACCTTAATGGCATGCACCTATAATTTCTTTGTTCCCTGTGCTCATTAGAAACCATACTTCACATGCACCACATTTAATCAGATTTAGCAGTGTTACATCAGATAGCCAATGGACTGATTGTAACTCTCTGTGATGAACTTTAATTATAACATACCTGTGAACTGCCACCTCCATCCCAACAACCCTGCAGTTAGTGTGCATTCAACCCAGACTGGCTTTCAGCATTACTTCATGTTACTTCATGCTTATAATGAAATTTCAGATGAACAGTACCTGTCAACGGTACATTGGAACACAGTCAAGGAGGGAGATTTAAAAGCACATTGCAAGTTGCACGTGGTTTGTGTTGGAACCCTGTACCCATTGTAAGCTGTCAAGTAACCGACTATATTCAGTGCCAGGCTAACACAGATATAAATGCTTTACTTCATTTAGATAACACTAAAGCATACAACTAAAGTACTAAAAACACAGTGAGAAAATACAATGATAACAGACAAAGAGAGAAGGGAAACAAATGACTAATTTGTGCAAGCAAGACTAAATAAATAAATAAAATATCTCAGACTTGTTATCTGAATTGGAGAAAAAAAAAACAATTCATGGTGATGAAAAGATCTCATTTCTTCATTTAGGATATCATTAACAAAACGCTCTTAGATTTTTTTAATAGTGTTTTATGATTGCATCAATTAACAGTATCAGTGGTGACAGTGAGGCTGGATAATAGGATCGGCTTGGATCAGTGTTGCTCATGACCTCTTTGGGGGGGGGGGTTGTAACTGCAAGACAATGACATTTCTGTCACTCTCTCAAATCCATCTCTTGTTTAGAAAATTCTTTTCTTGTTTTGTTCTAGTCTTTTGAAGTGAACAGTGTTTCAATGTGATTAAAAAATGTAAATTTTTCAAAGCAATACCACCAAAGTTCGCACTCTTAACAAGGGAACATGAAATAATCTGGATGTGTCAATCTCACCCACTCTCGTTTTCCCTCTCCCCCTCAGGAGAGCCTGCATCCACAAAGGAGAACAACTGTTTGAACGCCGCCAAGGCTTGTAACCTCAACGACACATGTAAGAAATACCGCTCAGCTTACATCAACCCCTGCACTAGCAGGGTGTCTGCCTCTGAGGTGTGCAACAAGCGCAAATGCCACAAGGCCCTGCGACAGTTCTTTGACAAGGTAATTAAGCAGTAATTTTGTGGGCTATTTGCAGTTTATTTTCTGTTTGGCTTTGTAGTTGCTACTCAAAACAAGAGTCAAATGTCAAAGGAAAGATGTTATTTTATCTGGGGTCAAATCAACATTAAGCCCACTGGCAAAATAGCTTTATTTACAGGGATTCAAGCACTTACTCCTGTATCTTCCACTACACCAATAATATTTACAGTTATTTCTCATGTCCTACATCAAGTGACATCCCACCCATGTCAAGTAGCAACAGCCATGGTTAAAGGCTCCCATGTTCACATTATGCATGAGATGATGCATTTAACAGTTCCAGTTTTGATGCAGGTCATTTTGGTGGCTAAAAAATGTCACATTTCAAAGGCCGTTTTGATGCGATTTGATGAGATTCGCTTTGCAGTTTAAATAATTTCAAGAATACCTCACATAAATTGTTTTGGATGAAAACTGCCCTCATGCTCTTTTTCTGAAGTCAGTATTTAGATCCACACTAATAGATGCAGGCAGATTTACTGTAATCGCTGGCATCACTGGCATGCAACAGTTTTTATCCAGTTTGGACTGAGCTTGATTAGGTTCATTGGGGAGTCAGGTCAAGACCTTCACTTAATATTTTTGTAACTAGTGAAAGGCCAAGGCAAGACATTTAAGTTTGCCACATGGTGTATAGTTTTCAAGTAAAATTATCAAGAGGCATGCTGGGATGAAAAGTCAGCCTTTTCTTGTTCTAAGGAAGGGCAATTTCTCTTTACTTAGACAGCGGGAGAGGAGAGAGCTTTGCATTCGTCATAGGACACCCATGGAAGGTTTTAGAAGCTGGCAGCCCTGTACACTGCAACAAAAGCCCTCACTTACTGTATTTATTTTATTATTTTATTTGAAGGTTCCACCCAAGTACAGCTATGGAATGCTGTTTTGCTCCTGTCCAGCGGGGGATCAGACAGCGTGTGCAGAGCGCCGGCGACAAACCATTGTCCCCGTCTGCTCGTATGAGGATAAAGACAAACCAAACTGTCTGTCTCTGCAGAACGCATGCAAGACCAACTACATCTGCAGGTAGGAAGGCACCGTTAAAAGGAATCTCTTTCCTCCTTGGAACTATGAGGTTCTGTCTGCATTCTGAGCTGTTTGGAGATATTGAGCATCCCAAGCAAAGCCAATGCGCAGGGCGCATCTCTCTAAAGAAGAAGTCCAAAATGCATAAAATTTAAATTAAGTTGGCTCAGAATAGGAATCGGTGAATAACTCGATATTGATGGAAATATCAGAAGAAACTCATAATTCCGAAGTGTATGCAGGTGTATGATTTGTGTTATTACTGTTGCAGCGTGAGAACATGACTTCACAATAAAGTATTCACATCTGCGTTTGTTTGTTAGGAATGCATGTGCAAAGAGCCTCTTAATTTGCTTCCATTTGACTCACTCTTTTATGTCTAAGCATTGTGAGACCAATGCACGGTTAAAATTTCCAGCAGGGCACATAGCCTACACAGAGAGCCTCTCCAGCATGTGGATGAGCACAAGCCCCTGCTCCGCGGACATAAATTAGCAAAATGCTGAGGCATAAATCAGCACTGAGATAAATCACGTAGTCTCCACTGAGACAAAAGAATTATTACCCTTTCTGTTGTTCCCAAAGTACAAACTGAAAACTGAACACTGATAATGCTAATGCCGGGCATAAATGTCAGACAATTCAATTTGAGTCAAGTCCACGACCAAAGAGCAGTTATAGGACGTGCGAGTCAAACTCAAGATCAGAGCAAGTCGAGTACAAAGCAAAACAGCAATGAAAACTTCCACAATTACCATTAAAAATACTTCTCAGCCTTTATTTATGCACACAAAACAGTGGAAGGGATGCATCTTGTGAGTTTTGTGGAGCTGAAAGTGGACTTTCAGGAAGACACATAAGCTTTGAGAAACAGTTCCATGCATACAGAAGAGAGTCTCACTTAAACCTCAAAAGTCCAATTTGGCAAGTGGCACTGTTTATATATCCTTTATTTGGTCTGGAATTCAATAACCCTTAGGCTTCTGGAAACCAACCTGACAAGCTCAAAGATGCATGATCAAGCGCAGAACAAGACCATTTTCTTAGTTCCTGAATCCCAAAATCCTGGCTATGCAAGATTTTCACCCAACAACAAGATGCATGTCTTAGGATCACATCGCCACTCATGCCAAGTGTACAAATTTCAGCTTACACACAGTTTGCCTAGCAGTAGAAGTGCACCAACCTTTTCTTGGCACAGTCAGAGTCAGAAGTGGTGCGAGACTCAAGAGATTTAACCTCATAGCGGTGTGAGTGGCCACTGTGTGTGCACAAGTTAAACTAAAAGCTTCTGTCAACAATGAGGAGAATGCCTCCAAAAGCGCAAACTTCATTTTCAATGAACTTGTTTTTTAAAGCTTCTCAGAGGGGAAGAAAAAAAAAATCAGGACCATTTTGTCCATCATCGACAGAGTTTTGCCGGCAACATCAGAATTTGAATTTTGTGCTTTAACAAATATCTTACACTTCCAGCCACTGAATAAACCCCATAAAAATGATCTCTGCGCGTCAGTATTGCATAATTAAAACAGCTTAAAACAGCTCAGATATAACTCTACACCTCATTCATTAAATATGCACAGATCTATGAATATGTAAATAGTCTCCACCCACCCCCTGCCTGCTCACACACCAGCTCCTAACTTGTATTGCATTTGATAAATTTGATAATTTTTTTTTTTTTTTTTTAAATAAAACACGTGACAAGTGGGGTTGGTGCAGAATTATTCCTCAGAAATGCAACATGATCTCAACTTGACTCCAGTCTTTAATGGGCTCCTTGAATCAGAATAAATACTGAAATATATAGGTACCGTACCACTATTATATTTTACGTAGGGTACAAATGGCATACCGAGAGGCCTAATATTCAACACTGGAATCATACATGTGCATCCGTAAGTTGTATCTATTTTTCTTTTTTCTTTTTTTTTTTTTAAGGTCACGGCTGGCAGACTTCATCAGCAACTGTCAGCCAGAGGCCCACTCCACATCAGGCTGTCTGCGGGAGAACTATGCTGACTGCCTACTGGCTTACTCTGGCCTTATTGGTAAGTAATCCCTTCAAAGTATTTTATAATTATTTCAGAAGTTGGCTAATTTTGTTAATTGATGCTGTTTGATGCTTGTTACACAGCACATTACGGGTTGCGACACATACAAACTACCAAAAACCTGCCATGTTATGAGAATATACACTCTCTGACGGACTTTAGTCATTTCAGTGTGAAATTCCTCTCATCAATCAAGATTGAGTAAAGCAAGTACAGTGTAATGATGAAACCACCCAGGCACTGTGGCTCTTACCTTTAAAACAAATGACAGTTGTAGATAGGAGGCACTGACTGGAGAATGAGAAACTGATTCTGTCTAATAATATCCATCTGGTTGCTATTGCTCTTGCTTTAAATGCTATAAAATTGCTTTAAAAACTTGCTTAAAAAAAAAAAAAAAAAAAACATTAGTCATATCTGTCACAGTGATGTCCAGCCCTCTCAAAATAGTTTCTAAATTGATTAAATATGAATAAAAAAGTAGTTAAAATATGTAATTCTGATACATGTAGGTTTATTTTATTAATGTATTACTTAATGCTGCAGAGTACTGACGGCCAAAAAGGTATCAGGATCAGCAAAAAACACACCTATCAGCATTACAAACAGCACAACTAATGATTTGTTTAAGTGTTTGCTGCACAATCTGCGAGATGCTTTTTGATGGCTTCTTGGCAGGGAGGGGACATAAAATGTTCTGGTAGGAAGGAGCTCACGAGAAATCTGCTGTATTAGCTGAAAAAATCATAAAAACATCTGTATGTCATCAAAGGTCTTAGTTATCAATGTGTTTTTAGATCTGCTTGGTAATAGATTTTTCCATAAGCTCTTTTTATGTCAGCACTAATACAAATATTAAAAAGGCATTTTAAAGTGATTTACCTTGTCCCAACACAAACCCAGAGCACACGAACATGTAACGTGTTTTTATAGGTGAGCTCTATGGGCAGCACAGGATAGAACCACACTGCCACCAAGCCAAAGAAAAAACACCAGCCAGTAAAAAGATAATAGCAGATACCACGCTGTAACCAGAAGCATGCTGTAAAAAGCACAGCAGTCACCCAGATAAGATTGAAATAAAATCACTTTAAATGCCAAGCAAAACTTTGAACAATCAGGAACTCGCCTTGATTACACTGGTGCCGAGACCCTGAAAGAGAGAAGCATGTCGAGCTCCAAAATGTCTCCGGCTGCCCCTAGCTGTTTTTGAGGTGGGGGCGATTTTTAAAATAACATTGAAATTTGAATCCATGGGTTGTATGTGTGTTCTCAGATCAGCTTTCTTGCAATTGCAGTGAGGCACAGTGTGTCCAAAGAGATGCAGGACCAACACATAACAATGCCATGAGACATCACACACGAGCAGGAAAATGCAGTTGTCATCCAGAATCCTAATCACAGTACTAACAGGAGTATCAGTGTCTGATTCAAGTAGCGTAAGTGACTGGTGCAAAGTGATTGAAGTATTCCAGCAATGCAACAGTACTAGCTATTAATCAGGAGGGATAATGAGGCTCAATGGAGTACAGGATTACTTTGGTTATAAAATGACTGGTACATTGACTTTCATGTATTCATGTAGTATTAACATCTGGAAATCATGTACCATTATTCTAATATACCCACCCATTCACAGCAGCTGCACTTTGTGATTAAAGCTCAAGTTGAAGTATCACAGATGTGGGGGTCTTGTTGTGTTTCTCAAAAGGGGTTTAGTTTCATGCCTTTTAAAATCTGCTGCTATTGTAAATGAAAGCTGTCCTCACTTAGATCGAGGCTGTGTCAAACGCCTA
>OMLB01034655.1:0-13860 GCA_900302555.1 Myripristis jacobus | reverse complement strand
TAAACTGTCCTAACCTTGAGCTGGCACCAACATGTAATCTCACACAGACAAAACTATACACACACACACACACAGGATTGTACAGAGTGGTCTGTGCAGGTCTTAACTATGGGAATTGGTGTGCAGCGAAAAGTATTATCATAAATTTTCTTCCTGTGGCTACATTTTTCCCAAACAATAGGAGGTGGAGTATGACGTGCTTCTTTACTAATGCGCTATTCAGGAGTGAGTTTGCATGGCCTCTTCAAAAGGTTAAGACAATGCCTTCCCTTCCCTGCAGTTCAGCCTCCAGGCTAAGAGGATTTCTTCAAACTCATGTACATGAAGACAAATAAAGGCTAAATAAAGGGCGATAGTGCAAAGAGTCAGTCAATATTTCACATCATTTTGCACCGTGAGCCCTCTTTGAAATCTTGAAAGACATGCAAACGTACAAGTTAAAACTAAAAATGACTGGAATTCATTGATTCTTGCCTTCTTTCTTTCTTTCTTTCCTCCTTGTTTGCTTGTTTTCCTCCTTCTCTCCTTCCTCCCAGGCCCAGAAATTGCAGTCAAATGTAACAGTAGATGCTGCTCTGTGTGTGGTAAGAATGGTTTTCTTCTGCCATTTGGCTTTATTCACACTGCAGCCATACTGTATCAGATTTTTGCCATAACTGGGGAAGGAAACCCTGCCTACAGGGACACAGTGAAGCAGGTGGAAACAAGGGCAATTTTCTGTACAAAAATCTAACATATACATTAACACTTAATTTTGTCAAGATGAGCAGAATGCCAGGCCAGATTACCCAAAAGCTGTAAATCAAAGGCACAAATGAGTGGATTGAAGGGTACATGCATGACATTGATAAACAATGTGTTTTTGTAGGCAGCCAGCTATTTCAGTGGTAATGTTATAGTTACCTCCAAACCAACAAGGTCCAGTTGTCTAAATTGCAAGAGTCTTCATGTGTTTACTGCAGGTGGGCTGTTTGGTTTTTGGGTTGGAGTCGCGGAGGTCCTGTGTGCAAATTTAGCTTTGTTCCTCAAGAAGTAAGTCACCAAAGTGACTTTTGATATGTGCTGTGAAAGACGGTGCCGGATGTGCCAGTTCCAGCGTCTCAAATGGCTGCCCTCCATTGGGTGAAAACGTCTTGTAGATGACAGAGTTCAGGAAAAGATGGCAAAACAGGTTCAAGGTAATAGGCAGGGCTCAAGTAATACACAACCAGCTATAGCTCAGTGTAACAGTGGCATGAGGCATCTAGGAATGTAGTTTTTTAGCTTTAAAGCAGGGCTACAGCAGTTAGAAAAAAACCAAACAAACAGATTTTTAGGCCACCTGTACTCAAAAGATTAGGTGACTGATGCCTTAAGATAGATAGACTGAGAAAAATTCAGCTTGCAGTGATTTTATTCCTTAAGAACACGTGTTACCCTGATATCTTGCATTTTGTCACGCTTTTGTCCCCCATACATTATCAGCTTCAAAAGTGGCCTCAGTATTCCACTCAGTTTCAATGTAACATTCCTGTCTTCTCCCCAGAACCCTCAGTTGGATGAATCCATCGACTCAAATGCCATCGCGAGAAGCTCTCCAGCTGAACTCACCTGCTTACACCCCTCAAACATGCTCCTGGCCCTAGCCTTTGCCTTTACGCCCATCGTATCACCTCTTCAAGGTCTCCAGCTTTTGTAGAATTTCTGCTCATTGGACGAACAGCACCTCGGCCCTTTACCTCCAGAAGTGATTCCGCATCATTTTAATTTGGACATTTGCCCAAAGTTCCAACACCTACAGTTTTTCTTGAACGAAAAGGAGCGACACAACAAGGCGAAAGCATAACGTATGGAAACTGTTGACCACAATGAAGTATCTTCAAGGATTTCGCATCGCCTTTGTGGCTTGGTTTGAGCCGATGCTGTGTTGAAAAAGGACTGGACCGGCTAAAGCCATTGCAGAGATATCAGCCCTGCTTACCCTCCAGCTTGGTAACTTCAAAACACTCATGCTTGGGAGTTAACCCTGTGAACTGATATCCATGTGAATAAAAGCACTTCTTTAGGACACGTGAAATCGGTGCGCATATGACTGAGTGAACTGCCAGTGTGGCTGAACGGTCATTTGAGCGTAAACTGGATCATTCTCTCCTTAACTGTGTTTAGTTTTGTCCCGTCCAAATAACTGTTTTAGTTCGAGAAAAGACCACCTGAAATGACAGTAAACGTCTTTGTTCATCTGTAAATTGTTAAGATGAACGGCTAACGCATTTAATTTCTTAAACATCCAGTGTGGGATATGATTACAGGAGGCTGATGTGAAACATTTCACCTTCTCCTTTTAAAGGCCCATCACACCCTGTCTGAATTTCCTCAGAGGAAGCAAACATAACCAGTTAAACGAAAGTTAACATTCTCTCTTGAACATGTTCAGCACAATATACAGGTCAGTTTTGTATACTTATTTGATTGTTGTGGTGGTTTTATCACATTACCTCTGGAAGAACATTTGTACATATGACTAGTGTACACTATATTGCAGTATGCTGCCTTTAGCTTGTAAAATATTGTCTGTTGTGTTTTGGAGAGTGTTAGTATCTGGTTTCTGGGGCCTATCAGCTTTACTCAGTGTAGCTATGATGTATAGAATGTGATCTGCAGTGGATGGGTGGCATTTCTTTCATTTGGAAGACATACAAGTATGATTTTTTTTTTTTATAATTCTGTGATTCTAATTTGATGGCATATAGTATGTAATACTAGCTCATCCTTTTTTGTTTGCTGAGTGTCCACTGGAATAGCAGCCTTTCTCTGTACAGCAATGAAAACACAAGGTGTTGACAGAAGTATTTTTAATGGCCAAATCCAAGTAATCTCATTCTTGTGTTGCTGTCGAACTTTGTTTTTGATGACCAGAAAGCAGCTCATAAGTCTGGCCCAACTTTTTTTTTCCATATCCATATGCAGTGTCTTGCTCAAGAGAAAGCGCATAGTACTGAAAGGACAGAGGGTGATGTATAAAAGAGAGTGTGTTTACCCATAATTGAGAGCAAATGTCAAAAGCCAGTAGTCGAGTGACATTGACTGGTAATGATTGGTCCTGAGGCAAAAGGAAAATATCAAAACACCAACTGAAAAGACAGCATAATTATGAACGAAATTCAAAGAATGTACAGTCTCACTTATTTTTGAAAATGTGTGATCAAATATGGTGTCTCATAAAACCACATCCATGTACGTCTAAACTGACCCTCCTAATGATGCACTTCGATTTGGATTGTGTATCAGTTTGTTTTTCTGAAAGGCTGTCTTTTTGTTTAAATATACCAGTGATTGTAATACATCAAACAGAAGTTGAGGTCAGTAGCTGCTGCATAAATGTGGTCTGATTCAAGCTATAGATATTAATATTCTCACCCCTAATGTTTGGAAAAGGGGTAGCCTCCATATGTAAAATCGCCATGAATTACATTTTGGGATTTGGTTATTTATTCGATGTTTGCCTAAATAGCTGAAATAAAAACAGTGAACAGTGATTCAAATGCACCGGAGTCATGGTTTCTACAGTCGACAGCAAATACTAAGACATTCACAAAATCCTCTTTTTGGCTCACAGCACTCCCTTTCCTCATGTTAGTTTATCTCTTCATTCATTAACTACAACTCCCGGTAGGCGAGATTATATGATAGTACCTGGCAGACAGACTGCAATTGTCAGTCAGATCACATCAGTCCTGGTGCAGAGTGACATAGGCAGACAAGGACATAGCCCTTAGAGGACAGACGACTCACTGGACAGGAGGGGGGACACGTTTAGCAGAAGAATATGACCCACCTGTTTTGGCACAGTGATGGAATACTTGACCGAGAGAGAGAGCTTAAGATTTATTAGGTGTGTCATGAAACTGAAAGGGACAGAATTTCCATCTCAAGTTATGCATGCAGGGACCACTGTCCGTTTTGACTGACTTGTGGGGGAAAATGTTCGAGACAGACTTTAATATAACATACTTTGCCTTCACAAATCGCAGCTGAAAATTAGAAAAATGCAAGAAAATGTTGCTTTAAAAAGAGCATGCAACCTGAGCAAAAACTCATCACTATAGCTAATAAAAACATGATGACATCCCCAAAAATGTCAGTGCCAGATGATGACCTTAGGCATCTAATGTGTTGCAAAGCTTGCAAAGTAAGCAATGAGAAAGTTCATTTCAAAATGGAAAAATCCACCATTAGAAATATGTGATGACCTGTCAGACAAAATTATTGTTATTATTAGTAGTAGTAGTAGTAGTAGTAGTAGTAGTAGTAGTAGTAGTAGTAGTAGTAGTAGTAGTAGTAGTAGTAGTAGTATTTTACATGAAAACAAAACTTATTGTGACCCTAACTCTGTTTAGTAATGGCATTGTGGTCTTTGGATAAGACCAGTCATATGTATTTCTGTAGTTATATTTATCTTCATTATGTTTCATATTCCAAAAAATGTACATTTGACATTTTGGAGTGAAACCCTTCATGTTGAACCCTGCATAAAAAAAATGCTGTCTTCACATGTTCAATTTATGTTGCATTGTACCCCTTAATGAGATTTGGAAGCAATAATAATGCACTGGGATGTGGAAACAGTTTCACTGTTTAAGTTTTGAGATTGCATCACACATTACACCTAGTAGATTACTGGAAGCTCAAGACCAAATTAGTTCTGATTAAATCTATGATAAATATTATTGCTCTATAGGCAGAGGTGTGATTTACAGCTCCTTTGCCATAAAGCTCAGAGGACTGTGGGATAGTGTTCACATCCCCCACACAACACCACCCCTGTGACAGTAAAAACACTGCGCGTCTCCAATCCAAATGTTCACCCTTGGCATAGATCAAAGAGGATACTGATAAAACAGTTCAATCACAGTAGCGCTGCCTAGTAGGGGCCACATCTAATTACTGCAACTTTGACCTCTCCTGCAACATTGTTTCAGCCCCTCAAATCCACTCTGTGGACTTCACCTTTTCCATTAACCAGGGGAAAAGCAGCCATTTCACGTTTATTACTTTTGTTTGTTGTTGCTGTTGTTGTTATTGTGCCCAAATGTCAGGGCGTGCCTGCATTCTCACGGCAAATGCGCCATGGCAGAAGTTGTTTTGAGATGCTTCCCCTCATATCTTCTCCAGGGGAGCGCAGGTACCGAGATGAGAGATAATACTGCAGTTCCCTGATTGCACAGTGACGCTACAGCCTTAAGCTCTACTTGACTGAAAAGATGAAAGACTCCAGAAACTTTTTAAATGCTAGGATGAGCTGGCAAAATGAAGAAAATATCAAGTGTCGAGATTAAATGAGCTATTTTGGACAAAGTTAGGAGAGGTTCATGACCGTCTGCTAACCTAGACATGATTGGATCAATACAGGCATCATCTTTATTTAAAGGAATGTGGGAAAGAATGTGCAACTGCTCTCTGTACCGTGATACCATTACCGACTGAAGTAGCTATTAACTTGAAGCTTCACTGTTTTTTCTGATTGCTTAGGCACTAGCTTTGAAACTAAAGGCTACTTTTGCGAAACTCTACACACTAACCACAAGATGTTTCACCAAACCAGCAATATATTACATATCTCTTGCAAAAGCAAACAATTCTTGCAAAACTCTTCAAACGCATTTAAAAACTTGTGTTTTTGCATCAATACACGACGCACAAACCATCATTTGAATAAGCACATGAAGCACCAACTACGCACTGTGGAAATTAAAAATACTTATGTAGGGTATAGCAGGTTGCAAGTTTTGTCATACATGTAGCGAACATACACACACACACACACACACAGGTATCCAAATGTGTAAAGTATGAATGTGTATTCCAAACATATCACTCTATCATTACAAATAATTTCAAAATGTTCTACTGTAACTTTCCTCAAACAACAAAATCACAGTTGAAGAAAACAAAAAACAATTGTACCAGGAAAAAAGGGCGTCTTCCTCTTCCTCTCCTCCTCCTCCTCCTCACCCCTCTTATGCTCTACCCAACATCGGCCTCCATTGTTGTCCAAACCAAATGTTTACCTGTGGCTTAAGCCCTGAATTGTAAGTGAACTCCTTATTTATAAGCTCTTTTAAAAGAATTTTCACATGTGTAAATGTGGAAAGGCAATTGGCAAAATAGTGTAGCAATACAGTGATCAGTGTTACAGTTCAGCAAAATGTTACTGCATTGCAAACTGAGTGCAAAGCAGAGAACATGCATTCAGTTTGGCACACTTGGTGAATGCATTAGCTACAAGTGTTCATAGTTTCAAAGATAGAGCTTCATGAATCACTGCTAGTGTTTAAAAAAAACTGTAACAGAGAGCACATTAGAGCTACAGGAAGAAACAACTGGAATGGCAAAAGATTTTCAGCTGCAGAAAGTTGCTCATTTGTGTCCTTGTATGACCCCAGCTAAGACATTAGTAGTAATGATGTCATGCCTAGATGATGTGATAGTAGTTTTATTACCCTCACTTTCCATGTTGGATTCACCAATTTAGTAGCTGCATGCTCCCAGAGAAAATCCTAACCCTTACTGATTCACATAGGTTTATTCATAAAATACAGACAACCCTCACAACCAAACTAATGAGACAGTGAAAGCTCAAGAATAGTTTTAGTAATAACACAAATTTTCTGGAATATTCTTTATTTGCTAACGTATAGATGAAATCAAGATGCCTTTGATCTCCCTATTTAATATGCCTGACCACCAATCAATCAAGTATTTTGATTATCAGCAGTATTAACAACCTTATAAAAGAGGCTGGAATTTGATACTGCTGTTTAAGGCCCATCTCATGTTCTGTCGATTACTGTTGGTGTTATTGTAGGGCCTCCGAAGGGGCTCTTGTAGACAGTGGGTTCAGCATGGACGTGTGGCGCGGGAGGAGGGGGGCAAAGCTATGCCAGTAAAGTATGAATGTGTATGTGAATGTGTCTTGCATTCATGTGTGTTTTTTCCTGTAGAGAGGAGTTAGACTGTCTCTATACTGCTGAGTGTTAGGGACCAGTGCAGTACATGTTCCAAGGTCCTTTTAAGGCCTGATTTTTACAAATAAACAGCAACCTATGCTTTTAAAGGTGTTTTTTTTTTCAAATAAACAAAATTAAATGTGCCTGTGTGGCTAGCCAAAGAATATAAAAGAACCAGGACTTCACAATTTTCAAAATAAGTCTCTAACATTTTGAGTCATAGTAAGTGCCAAAGTGTGGGCCCTCATGCCACTGAGTCAGTTTCAAGGTCCTTTTATGGCCTAACTTCTACAAATAAACAGCAACATATGCTTTTATAGAACCTCCTGGTATTTATTTTTTCAAACAAATAAAGCTAATTGTACCTGTCACTCACCAATGAGTATATTAGAAACTAGACAATTTTCAAAATTAAACCTTAACCGGCATTTTTTTAAGTAATACCAAGTGCCTAAGTGGGGGCCATCATGCCACTGAGTCAGTTCAGCACCACGGAGAGCACCATTTCCACACAGGGCATATCGGGGTGAAGGCCTCCACTTACCACAACAGCTGTTCCCAATCAAAGTAATGATTCTCCCGCATGTGAGTTTGCAACGGCGTCCAATCACGTGTCATCGTGGGCCAAGAGTCTGCAGGTTGTCCTTCCAATCAAATACCACAGCAGCTGATTTCACTAATCAGCACACCTCCAAGCAGAGAGCAAGCAACAAATTAGAGAAGTCACACGGTGCCGTGATTGGTGGGAAGGAGAACCCTGGATTGTCTTGGCCCCCCTCATGGCACACGGTTGGACACCAGCGCCTCAAATGCAGAGTATTGTGGGAGAGCACAAGTTGAGAGATTGGACCTGAGACGGTGGGGAAATCCAAATGTGTGATTAACCTCCTGTGTCCACCAGTATTAGTCAGCTGTCTTTTGCATTGTACACAGCTTTACTGGCCTCCTGTAATCTCCCATTCCTACTACAAATGATTTGACACGCACAATGAAGAAGAACTTACATTATTTTCCTAGATGTTTTGTCACTGCAATAACTATTCTTTGCTTTTCAAACCTAACAATGGCTTTCATTTGAAGGCAAGATTGCTTTTTCTTGCTATTTCAGGGTCCTTGACCTCTACACACCCTTTTGCCACAAAGAACACAGCCGGCAGCTGTGTTCTTTGTTCAAGGGGGTGTGTGGCCAGCTGTTAGCTATTTTTTATGGAAATGTGATACTATATATGACTCTGGTTGTGTAAAACCTTGTGGTTTCAGGGTTGATGTTAACAGTTGCAAATGTTATGCTAAACTACATGTCAATGCAGAAATTACAATAGTTTAATTAGTTAGATTTATGTTTTGCTATCAGTTTACAGCCATAGCCATTTATTTTACAAGATAGTACTAGAGAAATTCTAAAACACTGTGTACCTTTGCTGGTTACTGATCAAAACACTGCATGGTTAATTAAGGCAGGCATTACTGTAAATGTATGTATTTCCACAGTTTAATGGAATTACACTGCATGGACTTTCACTACTGCCTCTGAGGAAAAATTGTTAAATATGGCAGATCTAGTTGACACTGGTTTATTGTGGTTTGTGGCGGTGCAAACAGCACACACACAGTCTCTGCAGCCATCAGGCATTTCATGGCTCCTCAGCAGGGATCAAGAACTCAGTGCCAGCCAGTCTCCACCATAATGCAACCTCCACCACACCGTCTATTATAAACTTCTGGAGGTGACTGACTCTGCACTCGGACCCTGAATGGACCCTGTGCTCAAGATCATAAAATTATCACTAAACTGATCATTTGATCATCTTTTTACAGGAAATATCTTTTGTATAAAATCAGTCTGTGTCAAATACGACAATCCCAGCTTAGACAGCTAGTGATAATTGCATAGAGACAAATCTGTATCAAGCTGTGCTTCAGAAAATAAGGCTCAACCACTGATTTCTATTTCATCTGGAAATGTATCACAGAGCACGTATCATACGTGGAGCAGCTGAATACACTCCATGTCAGTAGATTTAGTTTGGCTTCTTGAATTAGTAATTAGTGTATCTTGCAAATCTAATACGTTGTGAGCCCTAAAACTATTTGCACAGCAATATTCTTTGATGTTTTGAAAACTGAATTCTAATACTTATGAGCTGAAGGTACAGACTGCAGGATGACATGTGGATAGGAATACATGCACATGAATTTAAATCAAAGACAAGCAATAAAACTGTTGTAAATGGTGGTGTTCAGGTATTAGAACATATTTAAAAATGGAAGCATAATTCTCTAATATATATACCTTTTATGTAATATGAAAAAAAATGTCATACTGCCTTGGTATTTATTTATTTATTTATTTATTTTTATGTTTTGAATCTAGTTCCATGTATGCCTTCGTGTGGTATTTGTCACAGTTGGTCGTTCAGTTTTAATTGACCTTGTTAAGCACAGGGTGGGTATATCAGCTCAGCAAGAGGCTGGCTCAGATCCAATCTTTCAAATAGAACCTGCTCTGTCATAATAGGTAATTCATCATCTTCCTCGGCTGACGTCACCCGAGGGCTCCCACGTGACTCCAGTCTAGGTCCAATCCCTTTCTCCATCTACATGCTCCCATTTTGCAACATCATTTGTACACAGGATGAGTTGTGTCACTGAGACCAAGTGACTCAAACACAAACCAAGCCACTTTTGTTTCTTGATAATGTTTAGAAGAAGACTACGTATGAGCCAAGCTATATTTCAGGCCTTTTATGATTGGCTCTTAATTTGAAAGTGATTGCATTTATTCCATCAAGACCCATAGACTGTGGTACACCTCACATATAGGGTAGCCTACCAAAGTCAGCATCATATTTTATATCATCAATACCTGATGGAATACTTAGTACTATTGACTTGAATTAATGTGATTATTTTTATGTGACTGTTTATGTTCTTTTAATGTATATATTATTTTCTAAACATGGGTTTATTTGTACTATCATTTGAGACCATGTGTTTAATCCAAGGACAAGAACAAGACATAGACCCTACCAACTTTTTTAACCTTATGAATACCCTACATCTTCACTCCAATATGTCTGAACCACATACTTTTTCCCTTGAATTTAGATATAATCTTTGAAAACATCAGCCCATCTTTAGGCTATCTATGCATGTCAGAAACCCTTAAAAATGTAGCTTTATAGTCCAAGCTGCTTAGCTGAGCTACCATTATTCAATGTCCATTTGCTGATGTTGGCTCCGCTGGATTTAAACTATAGCCATGGGAACATGGACAGAGCAATGGATTTCTACAGCCGTAAGCCTTTTTTCATGGTCAGTTGGCATGACTCATGGGGCCATTAAGAAAGACAGAGAAGGCATTCTTTGTGAACACGATCTACAATTAGTGTAATGATAGGGTGAATTATAGCTTTTGGAAGGGCCTCTGCTGATGCACACGCGTCCAGAAAGGCAAAAGGAGCGACTCGAGCCTTTGTAAATATATCGCATCTTTTTGTCTGTAATTAGCAATCATCCTTGGACAATGACCAGACATTAAGAAGAATATGTTGGCAGCAGTTAGTGGACCCAACACAATAACCATATCACTGGAATGTCAAAGTGATGGAATATCCCCTTTTTTCATTATTTCACACCAAATAGCAGGAATTCATAAACTATAGCTCAGGCTTTGGAGAGAATTTTGCTTATCATGATGATAGCTTTAATGCTTTGTCTTGAAATCTCCCAATTGCGCTTTGTAACCATTCATAGTTAAAAGTTTGAATAAACAGTGCACATAACATGGCTGACACTCCGCAGATAATGATTTTGCAACAGTGTCATGTGCGCTGAAGAACACCCCCTGTGTATGAGAATGGAGCAGTAAATCATTCACTGCGATGTATCAGGGAGACGCCTGAAGGACTTGCTCATGCTTGATTAAAGGGCTACATTATTATGTATGGCAAAATAAAAGTGTTTTACAGTGCCAGGGAGAGACCATGAAAATACATTGCAACTTTGGAAAGGCAGTGTGAAATACAGATTAACAAGGCTACAGTAGATCATATACAGTATAGTGCGTGCATTGCATCTACACCTTCTGACTAAGACCACTACAAGACACAATTGTCAATATGAAGGATGCTTGATGGGACGACCTGCTCAAATGCTGCCATCACAATTTATCTACCAAAAATAAATAAATAAATAAATAAATAAATCAGTGGTCATCTCCTAAAATTTATTTATTTTTTGGCATGTTTTGGCATTTCTGCTTTACTTCGATTGTGACCATTAGACAGGAAAGCAGGGTTCAGGCTGGAATTGAACACAGGCTGCTGCACTAAGGACTCAGCCTTGATGTGTGGTACGCACTCTACCAGTGTTGAGCCAACAACATGCCCCAACATATGGCCACTTCCTATGCACCACACCAGTGGCAGTGTGTTTGCACAATGAATGATTTATTCCCCTGTTATTTGTCAGTCCCCTTCTTTCAACCTCCACATTATCTGTAAAGCCCACTCACATTAATATCTCCTAATGTTAAGGCCTGGACAGTTTGATTTACAGTGCGCTTTTGGCAGCCAAGGAAAGCCGATAAATGCACAAAGCATTCCTTGCTTTCTTCCGGCAGGAAGAAATTCCAACAGGATTATACTGAATGGTTTGGCATCTTTGTCTACTGACACACCCCCATGAATTATATTGCTGCCAGTGACAGATTAATCACCATTCTCTTGGTAATATAGTACCAAGTACCAAGACAAACAAGAATAAAAATCCATACCCTTACATCTTAGGGGAATCAGGGACTCAAGGGCCTTAATTCCCACACTGACGCATCTCTTGCTCTGGGTCAGGGCAAATCACTCACAAGAGTCTGAGATCTTGCAGATCTGCCAAAGTCAGATTTGCATGATAGAAGTGGAGGAGATATTAGAACCATCCACAAACATTTATTTGCATGATTCAGTAAATGTAGTCTTTGGAGAACAATGAGCACTAGAAGAAGAGCACTAGAAAGTGAAAGGGATTGTCTTCTTGTTTGAACTTGTGCAAAGAGCTTTATTAGTCCGCCCTCTTTTCATAGAAATTCTTACCACAGCGTAGCATTCATTTTTAGTCCAACCCTGTAATTCATAATTTACTGTCCACATGTTGATGGCCACATTATCATTAAACGACCATAAATGTACACTGCACAAATAGAAGATGGTACAGATATACAGTACCTAGCTAGAAGACATTCCCCTTCATTGCCTTCATTTCTCATGGGATTACCAGCATTACTAAAGAAATGGCGAACAAAAACCACTTGACAGTTACCACCCGCAGTCACAGGCACAGCCAACCTGCACAGCCTCAGAGTGGACCTTTTAAGATCACAACCACCTGTCAACGACTTCTTTCAAAGAGCTGTCACCCCACTCAACCAGCCATAAGATTTCACAAAAGTCACAGTTTTTTTTTTTTTTTCTCTTCAGCAACAAACAGCAGGGATCAGTTTAGGTCAAAAGCTCTGAACGCAAAGTACATGCCTCATACTTGAGAGGGGGTATATTCTGGTAGAGGTTTTGTGCAGGTGGGCTGAGGTGATTGCAAAAAGCAAGGAAATGTGTGGAAAAGTGTTTTCACTTTCAAATATTTCCCCTTGGATTTTAGTGTCTGATTAAGACAGATACAATTTATGGACTGTCTGTCTGCCTGTCTAAATGGGTGTATGTCCACATGGTAAACATTCTTGGAGGGCAGATATGCCTTACAAGCATAAACAACACCGGGGGGGCAAACTTTTTGAAATCAGTTTGATCTTTAAATACTGCCAATGTCGGTTCTTCCTCAGCTCTTGTCTGAGATGCTCAAATTCCAGCTAATCACCATGTACACCACTTAGCAGTACAAAGATTGAAGATATAAAAACTGAAAAAAGGCCAGTCAAGTGTTTGCTCTGTATGCTGTTTTCAAAGCTTCCAAAATCCAGCTTTGATCTGTCAAATGATTTTGAGAGACAGTTTTTGATATGCTAAAACTAACTTACAACTGTTGATTTTTCTCTTGTGCTTACACCTTTTAATGAGTGTGCAAGGAGCCAGCCACTGTCGATGCCATATAGATATAACTGAAAAAAATCGTTTGTAGCGTTCAATTTGAATTAACGAATTAATTCACAATAATGAATTAATTCAAATCAAAGAGTATTCACATAGAGGTATACTCACTACAGATTGGATGCTGACTTTTGTAGAATGATACAATTGTCTCTCTATTCAATATTCATGTCTAAGCAATAACTTGCATGGTTTAGCTATGGATCGAAAAATAGCATCAATTGCTCTTCACATTGCACAGGTAATTTAATATCTGTGCAGTTCAGAGCTATTGCATTAAAGCTATTCTAATACTCTTGGTATTTCAGCATCTTCAGATTATCCCATCTGCTTGATAAAACATTCACAAGACAGTGAGGTGAGCAGCCTCACTTTAGTAGAGGTTTTCATATTCTTGGGCTTTGCAATGAGACCCTTCATTAAACTATGCTAAAACAAAAAATGAATGATAAAAATGGGAAATGAATTTTCCTGTAGTAAAGACTTTTCATTTTGGAGAAACCTAGTGCACCTGTAATTTGTTGGCATAAATCTGTGCCTTAACTTGTATGTGGAGACAAATGAGAGTTTTAAAGTTACATCTACGGAAAATGTAAAAATCCTAATTGACTTAAAAAAGAAAAAAAAAAATTCCAAATTTTAATTTCAATGCTCAGTTGAAATCAAAGCACAGCCATTTGCCACCATCAAAAATGTATTGCACCAAACAACTTTAGAAAAGACCCAAATTTGTAAGCTCATAATTTTTTTGTTGTATGGTCATTGGATGCTCAAAT
>OMLB01034654.1:0-11808 GCA_900302555.1 Myripristis jacobus | reverse complement strand
ATGATTTATTTTATTTATTTTTTTTTTTTTATAAAAGGCCAACAGAATCAAACCAATATAGCAGTCTAATCCTGATTCTGCACAGCTATAGCTGGACCCTGACTAAGTAGCATAAAGAATACAGTTAAACTAAAATGCTCTATTTGACTGCAGAGAGACCCATTTATTTTATAGATAATTTGAAAAGAGAGAAATTGGGTAAGTTCAGATTTATTCTAAGGTAAGTGAACATATCAGCAAACAGATCTTTCATATCCAAATGGTTGGGTATGAGAGATCTATTATCTCCTGCAGGAGGAGAGTGCATGGAGGAGAAAAGGCTATTTCACTAGCAGACAGGTAAGAAGGGACTTCTACTCTCTCACCTCCTGAAAGTGGGAGAAACCAGCTCTATGTACATCATAAAAAAGGAAGTTCCTTCCCTTTATCGTCCAGGGAATTATTCTACGCACATTTGTCATCATGTTCCGGATTCATTTTCTAGTGAATTGCGGCCAAGACCTATTCATTAATATGAACATTTTGAAAAGTGGAGGGGAAAATTGAACCTGGGGACTTTCATATAAAGATATGCGGCATGGCTTTCCTAACAAGATCCAGACTTTTCATTTTCTACTTCCTCTATGAAATTGTAGACTGTTTGAAACGGGTGGAGAGGTGCACAACATGTTTTACAGATAATGAGAAAACAAAAGGGGAGCAAATCAAATTTACAGAAATTCTATTTTCTGAAGGGAGAAAACAGCGCTGTCAAGTGTGCACTGAATTATAATGTAAAGAAGAGATAATTCAGATGGTGGGAGAGCCCGGTGCAGCACAGTGATAACACAAGGAAATGGGAAGCTTGACTTTTTAAACAAATCTCCTCGCAGCAGCATCATTTGTCTGGAGCTGTTCTGAGGGTCACGCTGCAAAGTAACCTCAGTGTGTGTGTGCAAGTGTGTGATAGAAAGAGTACGAATAAGTGCATATGTGCAATTACCATTTTCACATTAGGCTGGCAGCCTTATGTTTAACGAGCAGGTAGGGATGAAATTAGTGTCTTGCTCAGGAAACAACTGACAGGACTGTTCAGCTTCCTGTTATGGTATGGTCTGTCTAATAGTGTTTGGCCGCTTGATGTGTGTGTTTATTGTCTGCACATATCGCATTTTAACATTTTCAGCTCATGGATGTGCATTCATTCCCTGCCTCCCTCATGAAAAGACCACGTCTCCCCCCAGCGTTTCCCATTTGGCGAGGAACTCTCTATGCTCTTTAGATCCCTTGCCTTCTTTGTCTGAGCTTCCTGACTGATGAAATCACGCTCCAAGCTCAAGGTCACGGCCAGGTCGGCTTCGCAGAAACCCCCGAACTTTCATCAAAGCGTGGGCGGGCCGAACGCCTCGTCTCCTGGTTCCCAGCAGGTTCTCTGGGAATCTGTGAGACGCAACAAAAGGCTGATGGATGGATGATGGATGCAGTGGAACGAACAGCCTGTTCTCTGTAATGAACTTGTTCCATGTGATTCGCCACATGGGACCAAGCAGGGACAAGACTTAACCCTTCCTTCACCAAGGCCATGCAGCCTCCAAAAGCCCCAAAATCAAATCAATAGACAGATTTAAATGTGCCACATGTAGTGTTTTTAAAAATCAGGATATAATTGTCAAATGAATTGTGAGACCATGACTCAGATGATTGATAGCCTCAGATACACTACCTTTTGTACATTTCTCAAACCACATATTGCTTCATGCCCACCCCACCCTTTGGCATCTTTGGCTTTACTTTTTTTTCCGGTCACTCTATTGCCTGCTATTGCCAAAGACCAGAAGAACAGCACCCTCTTCATGTTTTATGCCATAAAGCAATCCAGCGTATTTTTCTCACATAACCCGATATAAAATGCAGTGTAGGTGCCAGTGGAGGCTGACAGTCTGGTATGCGGTGGACAGAGTGCTTCTATTAGGTTGCTGTTTTTAATTAATTAAAAGAAAACAATGTTCCAAGCATTTCTCAGGCAAAACAGATTTAAAAAGCCATTATTGCATAGCTAGCGCAAAAGGGGAAAAAAATTAAACCAACTAGTGCTTTAGCATAATAAAAAAAAGAGAATAGTCTGTTTTGAGTTTGTTTCCATTAAATGATATTTGTATGCAGGAGACAGCTATTGAGTACATCAAGGTCAGAATATGTGGTAATCGTGGCTGCAGTGACCACAACGCCCTGTGTGGTGAAGTCAAAGAAATGAGGAAATGATGCCTCCGGTGTTTACCACTATGTGTCGCTGACTTGATATAGAGCTGCTCATGAGAAAAGGTTATCGTAGATGAAGTGATGATGATAAGACGTTCCAGGGTTTGGCGCAGCAGTGCAGTGCAGTGTGTTGGCCAGGCAATAAGCAGCTACACACTATTACAGTTAGTAGTCCTAGAATAAGAAAACCAGGTCGTAAGCCTAAACAAGTTTTTGCAACATAAATTACATCTGATAACGTCTCAAGCATGACATTTTAAGCTGTTTAAAAAAGTGTTTTAAAAAAATCAGATGCAAACACGTGACAGTGCAACCACTAGGGCTGTTGGAATAATTACACGTCACTGCATCAAGCAGGTTAACTCATGTTCTTGCCCTGCTGCATGTGCTCGGCTCTGTTGCAAATCTTGACTTTGTTCACACTTCTGTCAAATGTCTCCACTAAACATTTATGAATTTTAAGTATTTGACAGCTAGCAAGTGACATGGATGCAGAAGGAGTGGGTCCAGCTACTACACTGGACATGTGGAGGGGGCTGCATGGTGAAAACAATGTTCCAAGCACTTCTCAGGCAAAACAAATCATTTTAAAAAGCCACTATTGCATGGCTAGCACAAAAGCAAAAAAAAAAAAATTCAAGCAACTATGCCTTTAGGAGTATTTTTTTGAAATTACACCAAACTTGAAATATTTGATATTTAGTTTAAATTACCATACCAGTGATTCTGTCTGCAAGTCATGGTAGCTACCTTTTCCTGTTATTTTCATATTTGAATTGGAAAGTAGATCCGGTAGGTAGCACCTGCAGGAAACCTCATGCATAGTAGCCTTGAGCAAGGAAGAAACAACTTGATAGTACTTTAACAAATAATTGTAATTACACACACAATCACACACACAAAATAAAATAAAACAGGTAATGGGATATGTTGTTACTTATATTGGCATTATCCACTTTTTCTGTGTTCATTTATGCAGTAAAAGTGTTATTTTGGAAGTGAAAAGAGACACACATACAGTATTCTGAATAACCAGTGCAGGGGAGCACAGAGAAACTAATGAGGATATTTCAGCACCATGTGGACTCAGATCACACTCAGGGAACACTCAGCCCAACACTCTACCAAAGTTCAATATTGCTTTAATCACATGACATTGTAAGTAAAGATTTCAGTGACACCTACAATCAGAAAGGCACTGCCACTATACATGGTGGCATTTTTTGATGTATGCTTCAACATAATGGAGTAAATGAGGACAGCATGATAAGCGGTAATGGGCTGTCACTCACTGCTGTGTTTTATGTTGCTGTGTTAGATGATGTCAGGGAAAGGTGGTGGCCGAGGAGCAGGAAGCAGCAGCGAGAGGAGCAGGCAGGAGAGGAAAAAAGGCAGGATGATATGGAGGAGGTGTGGTGGGGAGCACAACCATCTGCTCCTGAGGTCAGCAATGTATTTTAATGTATTAATGTATCATGTATTATTATTTTAATGTGTTATCTTCCTCTCATGTATTAACACTGCTGATCAGTAAAATCATGCAGACCAAAACTGAAAATTGGAATTACTTTTTATGACCAAATCAAACCAAAAATCTACACCATGTTGTGGCCATCATTAAGGAGCCATATGCCAAACTGCATGAGGAACACAATGAGTTTGGGTCAAATTTTCTCTCACAAAATATTCATTGACATGGACAATATTGAGATTATTAGCCATTTCAGCAAAAATACGTATAATATATAAATATTTTAGCATTGAAATTAAACTTCAAATGAAATTAAACATGAAATATTTGATATTCTATTACCAAATGTTATATTAAAAGGACCATACTAGTGATGCTACATTATTAGCTGAATATCTACAAAATGTATAAACTTTACATTTCTGCTAATCTTTTCCCAAACAATAACTTTGTGCTAGAACTCTGATATTTTTCCTACCTTTAATCCAGCATTTGGTTTCCATTCATTCCACTATGGTATGAAAATGAACCAGAGACTTTCAACTTTCTTAGTTTCCCTGAAAGTAGCAGCACTGTTGTGTTTTGATGAAAAAAATTAAAATGGGGCGGATTGAAACGGTCTCTCTGCCAGAAAATAGTCTAGGGGGGAAACTGTAGCTTTCCACAGCCAATTATCTATTCCATGGTTTATGAATGGCAACGACTTTATTAGCAACAGAAACAGAACATTATCAGATGGCTGTTTCAGCCAAACATTTCAATTTGAAAATGGTGGGATTTTGATTATATGTTGTGAAATCTTTAGTACCCCCCCCCATGATTTGCAAAACGGATTGTTGCAGTGTAAAATGTAGGTAAATTAAAATCTTTAAAATTAAAAAAAAAAATCATGCATTGAGAAACATCACAAAAAGTCAAGTTAAAGTCAAAATCCTTCTTTATCTGCCTCTTGTTATGATTCTATGTGTTTGCTTGTGTTCCTCGTTTTTGTCACTGAGGTGGATATCCCAACTGCTTGTGTTAATACAGTGCTGTTCAGGCTTCGGCCCAAAATGCTGTGAACGGCTCCTCTGTGACTGCAGATAAAAGAATCATCAACAGGTGATTTGTTACAGTCCTTCAGCCACGCTGTTATTCACCGTTACAACCAGAATCACTGCCCTCTCTTGTCCTGTCTGTCTTTTCTCTTTTTTTATTTTCCCTCCATCTTTTATTCCCCCTCGGGGCTGCGGGGTCGGTCAGTGTGGGAGGTTATTTTGAGCGGAGAAAAGGCTGGCACGTCTGCAGGTATGAGCCATGGGATCCATTAAAGCCGACTAATACATTAAGAGACATTTCAAACTGAATCACAGCAGGTGGAGAACAGCTCTCCCTGTGGGTAGGCCGAGGCATCTGTTATGACAAGCAAACCAAATCTCAGCCTTCCCCACTGATGAATTAGGAGTCACCTCCAGTCACACATACGCTACCGCCACCTCCGTCTCTGACACCCCACCGCCGCCGCCGTGGCCCCACCCTCACCCAGACTCCCTCACCCTCCCCCTTCTCATCGTTCTGTCACCTTCCATCTTTTATCTTCCCCTCACAACTCCAAATACTGCTCAAAAAAGAGGCAAAAGAGGGGGGGAAAAAAGTTTGGGGGAAGCTGAGAGGATATGGGATATGAAATGGGTGAAAGTGAGTGTGCGAAAGAGAGAGAGTAAAATAGCAAGAGTGAGAGTGCCTAGGGCAGAAATGTTGAGATAATGGTTTCATTTGCAGAGATCATGATGAGGCCCTTGAAGGGGAAAATCCCCTCAGATGGGTGGATGAGTTACCTCTCTCTTTTCATCTCCCCGCCGCTAGATCACTTTGTCCTTAAAGCTCCAGGAACATTGGACCCGCTGCCTTTAACTAACCCTGACAATCACAGCTATGGGGAGAGAAAAGCTGTCCTACACAGTCTTGTGCCTGCAGGCTCTTTTAAAACATAAAAGACATACCCGCGCATACACACATATAAAAGATGGAAGGCAACGAAAACTTTAAAAAAAGCCATGCAAAATAAGAATTCAATAAGCAATCAAAGGTAATATTTCTGTTTAAAAGCATTAGTGGCGTTCATGTCCAAGTCTTTTTCATGTTGAAACAGCGAGCGTCATACAGGGAGAGAGAACATAGGCATTTCTATTAGCTGCCCAAAACAGAATATCCGAAAAAGCCTTGGAAATAAGTGGTGACAGAATCACTTTATAAATATTCATAAAGGATTTTAAAAGCGGGTAATCATTTTCCCTTTTATGCATAATGTAGCTTATTTATTTCAAACGTTACCATGCATTTGGAGGAAATTGTTCCCCGTTTGAGGGAACTTGTATCTCTGGCTGCAGTTAGCGGGGACACAAAGCCAGCTGCCACGCAACCGGGAGTATGCGGGGGATCTAAGCAAAGAGTGGAGTGTGTATGTGCATGCATGTGTGTGTGTGTGTTCAAGTGGATTTATGTGTGTGTGTTGCACATGTTGTAGTGCTGTTTATGCATGTGAGCTCCTAATGATGATGGTGGTTTAGGGAGTATTTACCAGTCATATTATGGTGCTAATTCACTCCAACACCAGTTTCTTACCACCCCTACAGCAGTTCTAATGTTCTAGAATATCTAATGTACATTAGATATTCTAATGTACCAACTAATGGTTGCACAGCCGCAATGGCTGCAAATGTCACTGCATCAGTATGTATTTAAAGGGCCCCACCAGTGATTTTGAATGTTTGACCCTTTTACTACAATTTACACACATTTTGCATTGCAACAAACCATTTTGGAAATGATGTGGGCGTTCTAATGATCTGATTACATGTAATCAAGCGCCCTCAATTTTCAATTTTGATTTTTTTGGAATTTTTGAAACACCCACCTTTTAATGTTCTGTTTCTGTGACTGAAAAAAAGCTGTCACCATTCATAAACCATGGAACAGATAATTCACTGAGAAAAGCAAATGTTTCCTTGGGGACTATTTTCTGGCAGAAGGGTTGTTTCATTCCACCCAATTTCAAATCATCAAAACAGTGCTCTGAAAGTTCATTTTCATATTGTAGTGGAATGAATGGAAACCAATGGCTAGAGAAAAGGTAGAAACAATGATATAAGAGCTCTAAAATATGTCTGCTTGCTTCAGGAAAACATTAGCAGAATATATACATTTTGTGGATATCAGATTAAGCATGCAAAATCACTGGCAAATCACTAAAACTTACTTATATTTAGCAAGCTTATTAAAGGTGACTATATGTTGGTATTCACCCCTTGAGAAACCCCATTTAACCAGTCTTGATGAAATGATGATCTGCCCACACAATGCAGTTTACCAGTGAGCCTGTGCTGTGGCATAAACCCAGAGCTCAGGTCCAGCTCTTCCTCCCACACGAGCCACCAACAACACCTGGTGGGCTCCAACACAGCATTCCCACACACACTCCACACCAACACTGCTTTCCATGCATACTTACACCCACACATTCAACCACCACGACCACTCCAACCACCTCTTTTTTCCATTCATACACACCTTTTTATGCAATGTGCACTCCACGCACACACAAACTTACACTGCCCTCCGTCTTAATAGCAAAATTAGCACATGCGGCACACATGCGAGCAAGAAGCGCATGTGTGAAGGTGTAGCAACACGTAGTGGGGTGTAAATGTTATTGCTAGAGGTGGGAATATGGTGGGGATATTTCGCACTTTCTCAGAGAGATATAGACGCCTCACATGGCTGGTGTGAGGAGAATTCGGTGTGAATATCCACAGGTAGTGTAATCAGAGCAAGTGAAGCCTGCAGGCATAGAGGAGCTTCGTGTGGGAACAGGTATGGGCAGAGGGGATTACCGGGTGAGGAGGAAGCAGTTCAACAATGGAGAGATAGGAGCACAGGGATAGAGCCACCGGCTGAATGGAGACCTCACACAAAGGAACCAGCCATCCCTCCAACCGCCCTCCTCCCTAATCCACTCTCACTGTGTGACAGCGCTTCCTGTTGGCCAAAATACATGGCATGTATGTTTTCTCCCCAACACGATTCACATTATGCAAAAGATGGTTGAAATCAACCAATAAAACCAGCTCTCTACTACTGACCATATAGTGGCCATAACACGCTTACGTCACAGTGAGGGTGTAAAGCTCAAATTATAAAAGAGGGCTAATGTCTGGACAGTATTTGTGCCTTGGGGTGCACTTCCTGCAAACATTCAACATTCAACAGTCATTTCACCACTTTGCCACTGAACAAAAACAAAGAAAACAAACGATATTGAAAATTTTGAGACTTCAGTCTGTATTTCAAGGTAAAACAGCATATTTGGTGATCCATTTGCTTATTTCAGTCATTCCTGTTTCCAGGGTCCTATAGCCCCTAGATTTATATAGCACATAATGAGAACATGACAATTAGTCCTATGTTCCCAACGTTTTATGTTCCCCAGCTCTGTACAGTACATAATGGGAACCTGAAAAAGAAGTTTTCCAGCTCTGTATTCAGGAGATTAGGGTTAGAGTTCATGTGTTTTAACAGACTACTGACTCTGGGTACAGATAACAGGTAACATTAGTATTCATCACATCCTACCTAATATATTAGCATTATATGATAAAACAGGAAAGGCAAAATTAGGCTTAAAAAAGTAAAGGTGGCCAAGATCTCTGTTGATCATTCATATTTAAATTACAGCTTTCCTATTGCATTATATAACACTATCATATTGCAGCTAGCATGTGGTTGAATGCTAACATTAACTGTTTTGAATATTCGCATTCAACATTAGCTGACGTTGGCCAAACGTTATTCTGCAACCTCAGTAGCCCGAAAAATGTCCCACTGGACTGAAAATCAAAAAGGCCCTGGTGAACAGATAGGCCAAAACGTCATCTGTTTTAATATGTAGCCTAAAGTAAAATTAAATAATTCTATTTTTCTACTGTGAGTAAGAGTGGCGCCTCTCTTTGCCTATCATTGGAATGAAAAGCCATTAGTCTAACAGTCTGTTATCCCAAAAACAAACACCCATTATTCCGAAAATCCCAACATTCACTCCATAAATTTGGTTAGGTTTAAGCAGGGGTTTCCTCCGGTTAAGGTTATGGTAAACAGGGATGGATGCTTTTCTCAGCAGGGATGCAAAACTCGGGCATTTGTTTTTGGGATAGCTGCTGGACTAATGGGTTTTGGTCCAATGGGACATTTTTTTGACTATTGGGGTTGCAGAATAATGGGCCGTCGAACCAATGACTATTCCTCCAATGCACATGGACTTTCTGACAATGGTAGATGAAGAAGTGAAAGGCCAGTGGAACAATAATCTCCAATATGTTTATCCTCGCAAAGAGGAAACAGGAGACAAGGACTGCAAATTTATGCAAGTTTATGGGAAATGTGATCTTATTAATTGGAGGAAATACATGTCCTAACAGTACCACTGGTGTGTGATAGAGACTGCCAATCATCTTCACCATGGTCTCATTTGCTTTGCTAATTATATATTGCAATTAATTGCTAATGTATCATAATTAGTTGGCCAATAATGTTTTGGTGTTTGAAAATGTTATGCAAGGTACCTTTAACATCAGGCTCAGAAGGTTTCACTGTGGATTTTCACCACGATCACACTGGAATTATGTTTCTGGTTGACTAAAAGTGACGAGGGTGGAACCTCCATCACACTGGAGATGCATGACACTGGCCAATGTCCAGATTTTGATTAAAGGCCATGTACTGATAACCTACATTTTAATTCGTGTGAGAGGCAGGGTTAGTAATGAATCAGTGCATCACACGTTAACCATCAGTTTTGTTGCATTTCAGTTTAACATATCAAAGAGGAAGAGACAACATTGTCTTCCTTTTGGCGCTGTGTGTTATTTGACCTCATCATAAGGTGCAGACAGAAAGAGAGCAAGTAGCTTTTTAGTGACAAAGACGTCCCAGGAGTGCAGTCTAAGACATATGTAGGACAGAGGAAAGATTATAAATAGAGGAGGTAAAAATAATCGACATAAGAGCCCATGACACAACACAGCCCAGACTACCGTTCTTTGTTCTTGTAGAGTTAAGCAGTGCCTTCAACAGAGGAACAGGCATGTGCTTTACGTTTCTGACAGAGCTACAAAGGGACGGGAGGGGGAAAGGAAGAGCATATGGTGTGGAGAGAGGGGAAAGGGGGGAGTGGTGGAGGGATGGTTGAGTGAAGAATGTAATAGTCTTCCATTTTTAATATCCAAGAGAGCATGCTCGTCAGAGTGAATTTCACCACCGGGGGTTTGAGGAATGCCGAGGTTTCAGCTTCGTGGACGCTCATCTCCACTCGGCTCAGTGAATCAGATATGGCTGGTTTTGTGTACAAGTTGCTGATATGCATACAACTGAAGAACACAAGAGAAGACAGCTGGACATAGTTTACTTCTGAAATGTGTGAAATATTTTTAACTTGTAAGACAAAACATCTGACTTCTTGTACACCCTCTCTTTCAGTCCTATCTTTTGCTGTATAGAACATGAAACAGAGTAGGTTTACCCTATGTATCTGCCTTGGGGAAACACACTACATTCTTATAATTTTTGGGAATGTTTTTGGGGAATAAAATGGTGAAATATGAAGGTATTATCGCCGCACTAGACAATTTCACACTCCCAAATGGTAGGAAGCAGTAACTGTTTGAAGCCTGTTTGAACTTCAACGCTCAGAAATCCTATAAGGTGACATCAGTAAACTGCATGCAACATGCTCATGTTTACCAGCCTTAACCGCCTGTGATGCTTCATTTCAAGTTTCAGCTCATCACTTCATGCGGAGAAAAGATTTTCCACCAATAACCATGCCAACAGCATTTTAAGCAAGCACTTTGAATCTACAGTGCCTCTATTAGTGAGGATAAGTGAGGATGAGGCTACTTCTGTTCCTGATTTAGAATGATAAGATGGGTGGATTTTTACAAAAGTGTTGCCTGCTTTAAAAATATCAGCTAGCAGCAGCTTTGATCCAAAAATGTCTGCGTTGTCATCAGCCGTAAAAATCCATATTCCTCAAAACCAAAATCAAAGTCTTCTAAGATAGAAACCTCTTGATATTCCGAATTTGTTGTATTGTCCTTAATGTTGTCAGCCTTAAAAAAAAGAAAAAAGAAACATTTTCATCAAAAAGCAAGCCAACCATTTTTAAGCTATAAATCTCTTAACATTTTAGAAACTGATGTTTTTCCTTAAACCAACAGGTTGGAGGTTTAATTCCCTGGAGCAGCCTGAAACCAGTAGGGAGCGGTTACTCTACTCTGCACTACCAGAGAAACTGAGGGGAAAGTCAATAAGGCAGATGAATAATTTAGTAAATCTTGTCAAAAGCTTGTGTAAATGCATCACATTTACATTTAATCAATACTTTGAGCGGTTAACCATCAACTGTATTTAACGTGTGGAGAGCACACACACGACTTCCCTGCGTCTGTGGTTCTGCACCAAGCCTGAGGGGGATGCAGGGAGGCAGTAGCATCAACAACATTAGGCAATTATAATAATTCAGGGAGTAATTACAGGCTCAACCATTTTATTACCAATTCAAGTTTCTTCCCTGTTCACCAGCCGGAGGAACTCCATGCGTGGAGCTTTAATAAGGCGAGGCGGCAAATAATATCTGCACTTCTGGAGGTGGATGGAGAAATATAGTAGACTGAGGGGGTGAATGGTCTGTGTGTGTGCGTGCATGCGTGTGTGTGTGCGCGCGCGCGTGCGTGCGTGCGTGCGTGCGTGTGTGTGTGTGTGTGTGTGTGTGTGTGTGTGTGTGTGTGTGTGTATGAACTTCTGTCCTTGTGAGAACCAGTCAGTCTTCACTTCTTCAACAGATTAGGCAACATTAGGATTAATTTTAGAATTAGGTTTAGATTAAAGAGATAATTCAGTCATTTTGATAAACTTGATATTAAGTCACTTCCCCCAGCTGTTCTGTAGGACAGCAGTGGTGCTATCTTCCTCTCATTGTTACTGAGTGCTGGATACTGGCTGGATGCTCCAAATGCTAACTGTTAGCCTGCTGCCATTGAGCTGGACTTCCCCCCAGCTAACATTCT
>OMLB01034651.1:0-12045 GCA_900302555.1 Myripristis jacobus | reverse complement strand
TTGTTTGTTTGTTTATTATTGCTGCCATTGTGAAGCACTTGGCAGCATGGATTTTGAAAAATACTTCATACATAATGATTATGATTATGATTATTATTTTTATATGGCCATCATATGTTATTATTCACTTTAGGGGTGGTAAGGCATAAGGAATATGGCAATATTGTGTGAATAATTGATGTGGGTACAGACTCTATTTTATTCACACACACACACACACACACACACACACACACACACACACACACACACATATGTGTGTGTGTGTGTGTGTATGTCCTGCTGCGCTTTCCATTCATTAAATCTTGGCCAAACATCAAAAAACAAATCATTTGACATTTGATCATATCAGAGGATTCACTATCAGCTGTGCTGTGTTCTGGAGGAACCTTTTATCTCCATGTAGTCAGTTTCAGTTGTTCACATTTGAATAAACTTCTTTGATTGGCTCATTTGATTTTACCATCAGTACCATCAACACCAGTCTCTATTTGAATTTTCACAATGGTTCATGAATTGTTGGCTTTGTACCAGTGACGTAAAGCAGCTGAGAAAAAAACAAACAAACAAAATAACAATTACATAAAAGTGATACAAACTAGAAAACATGGATCCCACAGCCAAGAGGAGAGAAGAATTGCTGTTCAATAAATGACAGGAAAATGAAAAGAAGTGACATGAAACTTACTAGGCTCTATGTAGACAGGCTGCAGATCAGTGTCTTCAAGCAGAAAAGAACAAAACCTGACACCCCAGAATGATTCAAGTGAGCTGAATGACACAATATGAACAGAGTGCCATCTTGACTATGAAATTCCTAGGGTGATAATATACTGCATGGGCAATTTTAAGACAATGGAGAGAGGCAATATTCCTTTCAGCTTTTATCGAGAATAGCAGATGGGACAAAACCATTGTAGATTACCAAGTGGGCTATAAGGAACAAAACTAATTAAAATTGCTATTGGTCATAATCCTGGGTAAAATTAGTCATTAATGTTTTTAAAAGCAGTTGTAACTGTGTATTCAGTCGCAACCTTTAATGTTGCTGACTGAAAATGAGAAGCTTTAACCTAAAAATAGGAGAATGAGCCACCAAGGTCCAGCTACTTTTACTGGATTATTTCTGGAATTTCTGTACTAGAGGATTGAGGAAGTTCATAGTCATGTTTTCCTCATGAAACTGACAAACTGAACAATCTGGCTTGAGTGAAGAGTATTCATTCATCCATTAATTGTTTATTCATTCATTCATTGTTTGTTTGGCTCATATTTGTGTATTATTCCAAAATGTAATTTTAAACCTTCTGTGATGCAAAAGGAGTAGGAAGAAGAAAAAATATCTTTGATTACTTGCCCATTTCTTAATAATAAATACAGAACAAATATAGATGTTCTACCAATTTAATCTATTCAAATCTATTTTTAACAAATTTGTCTTACAGTCGAAGACATCAGCAAAAAGAAAAAAAACACTCAAAAAAATCAAAAGAAGTTCATATTGTCTCATTGTTTTTTGCATACATTTTTTAAAATTAAAAATATTTGAACATTTTGTGTCACTTTCCAGAAAATTCTGTATTTATACACTTAAATACACATATGCTTTAATGTAGTAAATTAAGCAAAGGTAGTAAATGCAGCAAAATGTGAATGTCCTTCAATCATTGTCACTTATCATAATTTATTCTTAATACAAACAATATCAACAAAAACAGACACAACATCACATGTTGACAAAAGCAAATGTGATCAACAATCATACCTCAGAACACTTACCAATGGTTCAGACAGTGAAAGGGAAAACACTGAAGCAAGAAAAGAGAAAAATGGAACGGATATTGTGAACGGATACACACCAGTTAGACTATATAAATACAGGGGCTATGTAAGGTATTATGGGAAAATGAAATAAAATATTCAAAAATATATATTTTTTTATTTTTTGAGAAATATGCCACCCAGTGACGTGAGTTTGCATAACTTCCCCCTTGAAAGTCACTTTAACTTACTTTTCTCTCAGTGGCCAAGAGCTCCAGGGCATGCTAACAGCTATGTGGCCCTATATTTCTGGAATATAGTGTTATATATGCAGAAAATCAAGTAAGCAATGATTGGTCCTCAAAAAAAAAACAAAAAACAAAAAAACTGTGAATGGGCCTATATGGAAACATTATTATGCTGCATCTGTCTTAAAATGAAAAAAGACGTTGCCAGGATTTCTTTGTCCCCAAAGAACAGAGGCTTGAGGAAGTGCCCAGTGTTGATTTTGACCTACAATAGTTGAATGTAAAAATGTAAGGAGACTTGAATCAGGGCTAACTGAGAAAATATTAAAACAAAACACTACAGGGCCATATTCACCCACATATTCCTATTGTATTTTATTGTCTTGTCATGTATTGTAGTGCACCCTGCATAACTGTCCTGAATAGCTGCACTAAGGTCAAATGTTCAAGGAGCTATGTGTGTGCATGTGCACCTCCAATTATGTGTGTCTTTGTGTGAAATCTAGCCGTATGGTGTTGTGTGTTCATTGTGCTCTAAATGGTAATGCAGTAGAGTCTATCTACATCGAGTAAATGCACATGGAGTTTCCCTTCACGGGCCTGCCAACTCCTTTCAGTCAGCCCCTGTGGATTATCAAAGCGGACACTTGGCAACCTACTTTCTGAAGCAAAGCATCTGCCCATTCAGAGGCAAGGGGGCTAAACGTCAGACTCTATCATTCTTATGTTCCAAATGACCTTGGCATCAGCATATACAACAATATCTGATGCATGGCTTTTAAGCACAAGGGGGAGAAAATATAACCGCAAATCAATTCTAAGTTTCAACACAGGTCCTCGTGACGGCCATTACTAAAACAAAGTCACCTTCAGAACGAGCAGAGGCAGCCATTACTTCTTTAAGAGGTGGGTTATTGATATTCTGTTTGGTTTGCTTGCAGTGCAAATTTTGCAATTGGACCTCCAATTGGAAAAGAGCACCCACAAAGACTCTTGAGAGATACTTAACAAAAACATCTGGCATCTGTTTAGCCCCCTGTCTCTCTATTTTCCCTTTTTTGTCTTCATCTCTCTCACTTTCTCTCTGATTGTCTGTGTCTTTCCGTGCACATTATCTTCCTCACAGTCATGCAAGTCCAAATTAATGCAGGAAAACGTGTGGTAGCAGAACAAAGGTTACAATGTTGCAACCCTAGTTATATAAGCACAGGTGGAAACCTCTGGGCTCTGTGGGCAATGGTTCCTCTCCAACCACACACACAGACTCACTCATTGAAATTTTGCATGCACATAGCCGGCCTATGTGGACAAGCCTACAGACTGCGTAGGCGTGTGCCCAAAACCATATAGAGTATGAGCCCGTGCTCACCGTTATTCCACATCCACAGATGACTCTGCAGCGAGCGGCATGAAATTACCTTGTCAGAGGGCTCCGTCTGTGCTTATAGAATTAGGGTTACAATATCTCAACCTTCATTCTATCTCACACAGGCTGTTGCCCGCTAAAAGGGCTCTATAGGCACAGTGGGCGGAGCGTGATTCACATCAACATCCTGACCACAACAATGTCGTTCACATGTCCTTGACGCTCAACCCACTGAAGAGGGCCACTGACACTGCTACACAGTGTGTAGAATGTGCATGAACCACAGTAAGAGGGTCTTTTCCAGCCATCAGATGAGCCTTGGAAATGCATTCACAAAGCCATTTAGCAAGCCGCTTCTTGGACTGGGCTTTCCCAGCCACACCATCACCATAGTACACAAACAGCTGTTGACTGTGGCAGATGGGGCTGTACGTTTGACATAATATGCCAATGTGTGCAGTGGGCACAACAGATGCAGTTATGCTTCCTATTCACTGAAGGAAAATGCATGTGGAATATGGTTTTATATAGAGTTGTGGGCATGCACACACACACTGTAACCCTGATTGGAGAGGAGCTATTGCCCACAGAGCCCAGTGAGAGCGTGACAGCCTGTGTGATATAGAATATTCATTCTCTATACATAGGACTTTGATAGCATGATTTCCAGTTTTTACATTCTGAGGATAAGCTCTTTCCTGAGTTGACTGGACTAAGCATTAAATTTAAATGTAACCCTGTGTGTGTATGTGTGTGGGTGTGGGTGTGTGGGTGTATGTGTGTGTGTGGGTGTCTGGCTTCTCTCTGGCCCACACAATCCAGAAACACTCAAGATTACAAGCAGGATTTCCAGTCAGAGAATGGCTCAGCAGAGTGTCTTTGTTTTGGCTGAGCCTTTTCCTTTTTGTCTCTCTGCTCTCTGAGAGTTGTGTCTGGTGTTTTAAGTCCCTGACAGGCTGGAGTACCTGTAGATTCTCCTCTCTACACCATTGCTTTTCAGAGGGATTTGAGGTACTTTGCTTTTGGCTGTTTTCCCACATAGTGCCAGTTCAATAGAGCAAAAGTCAGACAGGGGGTTAATAGTACTGTAGTGTTATGCATTCCAAATGTTCCTGCCTTCCTCTCAGGATTTAGGGAGCAGCGCTGGCTGACGACCTTAAGAAGAATGCCACCGAACTTCAGAAAATAAAGAGATTAAAGATTCGCATTAAAAAGGTAATATATGGCAATGAAAAATATTGCAATAAAAATTTTGCTGTATGAAATACTTTTTTTTTAAAACTTCAGAACAAAATAAGCTGCAATGCTAGTCATTAGAACCATCACTCTCGATAATTTAAGTAGTTAAGTGGGGGTGAGGACAGAAGGGACTTGTTTGAAGTTTTAAAACAGAAAGCTATTTTTTGCCTGGACGAAGGGAGTGTCAGCCCTAGAAAGAGAGAGTGTGTCGCTGAGTGACTGACTGACTGACTGAGTGATCAAAATTACATGATTGGTCGGCCAAAGAAAGACGTCAGCTGCATGTTGGACTTTCCCTGTTGGCTGTTGCTCTTTCAAAATGAATCGGCCCACTGCAGCAGCTCATTCCACATTTATCACGCTCACAGCACACAGCAGAGAGAGCGAGAGAGAGAAAAAGAGCGAAACAGTGTAACCATCGCCGAGTACGCTTCTGATGTGAGAAGCCAAGCTTCTGCATTCACATACACAAACGGTCCATAGCAGACCAACTCAAAATGGTTGTATTTGTGTTTGTATTTGTTTTGAGGCAAAATATTTCACAATAAATCCGATTTGTGAAGAAAGAAATGGGCATGGCTCAAACTGTAAATGATTTTTTTCGTTGTATTTCAACCACAATGAAATTTAAAATGACTGAAATCCTTTCTTATTAAAGTTATATAGTTTTTTTTTTTTTTCGAAACCCACTCTAATGTCTGTGCATTCTGCAAATCAAAATAAATCTAGCTGTGAAAAATGTGGTAGACTTCTGCCTCTCAGTGACCAACATCTGAGTGAACTCCAGTCAGTGGAGTTTACCAGCATGCTTTTGGGCAACAGACATTTACTTAGCAGAGTTTATCGTTGTTTGGCTCATGTTCTCTGTTAATTATTTAGTTTTTGTGTGTATTGTTTATCATTTAGTCTTTGTGTTATGTTATTCAATTAAAAGATGTATTTACATTATTTGTGTACTGGGACTGCTATTGTCTATTCTTTTGGTGTATCTCCATCAAACTGTATCTATCCCTTAACTTCTGAAGTTTGAGTAAAATATTGGATGGCAAAGACACTCAGAGCAGTGTTATCATTCACGAGAAATTCCACACTCTAAAGCAATTATATGAATTATTCAAAGCTGAACTTTTAGAGGAATGTTCAGGAAAGAAATTTATTAGTTAGAAAGCCACTATTCATTACTTGTGGAATATGGATTTGAATTCAGGTGCATCCATACTTCACATGAACAATATTAGTGAAAGTAAGAGATTCATTGAAATGTAAGTGCATGTGCACGTGCATGAGTGCGTGTGTGTGTGTGTGTGTGTGTGTGTGCGCACTGGACAAAGGGGAAAAGAGTGGATGATGACCCAAAAATGTAATCATGAGATTAAGGAAGAGGGCAAAACACCATAGCAACATAACTGTATCATTGAGTTAAAATAAAGGTGCTATTTACCTGTATAAATAATCAGAGCTTGAAATCTGCTGACCAGTTCAGCCACTGTTCACATGACCGAGGTCAAAACAATGCTTTCTAAATGTAGTATTTGGTTTCTTGTAAAGCCATGAGGGTTTGGAACTTTAAAAGTGCATGACATCGAAAAGAAAAGAAGAAATGAATTCACAGTCTAGCCATATTCTGTGTTTTATACTAGTCTTATTTTACTTAGAGTTAAGTTTAATTTTGCAGAACCTAGCAAAGCAATCATTAATTCATTGGCATTAATGAACAACACTATCACTCCCTGTGAAGTTTGTGTCAAAGATCCACGCTGCTGCCCAGGGCTTGGCACCAGCAGAGGTTCAGCACCCTGGACAGCGACAGCCGTTGCCAGCTCTGCTGGTGTTAATCCAACGCCAGGGCCAATGACTGCCACACGAAGCTGATGAGTGTGGCAGAACTACATAATGATCCACAACTGTGAGCCCTGCAGCACAGCTGCAGCCCATCAGCTATCATCCCAGAGGCCTACTAAAGGTGTAGGGAGAGCAAAAGAAGGTGGGCAACTGTGAATTTTGTGGAACTTTGACTTGCAAAACTTTATCCTCATAGATTTCAGCCCCAAAGACACTACTGGCAAGAGTAGCCCCTCACCTGTTCTACTCTTTCCTTGAGCCCACAACAAGACTTTCACCAATGCACTGGACCTTTCAGCCTAACCAGAACCAGAACACTGGGATCTGAATTATGCATCTTTTAGGTCTTTTAGAAAACTATGCTGACTTTAAAAATGCCACTTGTTAACACCAGAATGTTAAGGCAGTGCAGTGTTGTTGAAACTAAGAGAATTGCTGCTATAGTTAGAAAATAATATAAGTACTTCCTGATATGTGGATGCACAGCGCACTAGCCAAGTTGATTGATGCTTGTTTGAATTTGTCTGTACTGGCTGGTGTACGCCTACATTGTATTTCTCTAATGCAAGGGGTCGGAGGGACAAAAGAATGTATAGTACATGTCCCCACTGTGCATGGCAAAAAGCATTACACATCAACAGATGAGTGCATGGATGCACACCCACAAAGAGTCCAGGATACATTCCACTGGAAATATTTCTCCTTGCTTCGTGCCTCCTCTGTGACCCTTCCAGTAGAAGGTCATGTGGTAAACAAAAAGATATGAGGAGGAGAGTAAATGAGGGGACTCTGTCCAGTGAATTGGAATTTCCATAAATGTACCATACTGAAGTAACATTTGAAGCGTGGCATTGAGTCTCCTCCTGCACAAGATTACCTTCCCCCTCACAAATGACAGCTGTCTAAAAATATTTTAAGGCTTATATTTTATTCACATAGAAACATTTCACAAAAAATTAAGATTAATGTATAGTTCATGTAAACTGCTATATGTCAACTTTTGACACCTAAAATAAATTGTATTATATCACTGCTGAACTTTAATCCTTTTTGCAATTTGGGTTGGACAATGTTCCTACAGATTAAAGTATTTGACATCTCATTAGCAATGGACCACTGATTACCCTTACACCTTCAGCCAGAGAGGAAGGAAAACCTGCATACACTCTACCATCCATGGCACATGGTTGAATATCTAGACTACAAAAAAAAAAAAAAACCTATGCGCCAGTTTGGCTGCACTACATTACACAAGGTCTAAAATATGAGATGATACTGAAAAGAAATAAAAGAAAGGCAACAACTGGTGATATCTGACTCTACTTTGAAATAAATTTTGGATACGGAAGTCTAGTCAAGAATCTCATATATAAAATCAGCTACATAATCTGGGATAATACCCCAACAGGACGGCTGCATTGTCATTTTTGCAAGCAGTCAGTGAGAAGCTGCTCTGTGCATGTGGGTGCTAAAGTTTGTGAAAGTGGTGGAGCTGTGCAGCAGATGGATTTTTTTTTTTTTTTTTTGACAGGTTGGATTTCATCTGAGATTGTCTCACTGTTGGTGCATTTTCTGTGCAACAGCAAATGCAAAAGAATTTAAAACAGCCAGGATGAGAATATGCACAGACAACAGCCAGGATGTTTTGATAAATGTCCAAAAATGCATCTTGGTACTGCCTCTATTTTCAAACAACTTTCATAGGAAGGAATCCCAAACTGGCTCAACTCCCACATTTGGGCGCAAAAAGCAAGAATCCGGCTTACATTGAATTTAGACAAAAGCAGACAAACAGTGACAGCCTTAGACTTTTCTTATTGTCACCAGCACACCCTGTAGACATCTGGCCTAACTGATGGTAAGCAGCACCTTGAAGGAAGTGTCTTACCTTAATATATGGGGGGAAAGCCGATGAGTTTTAAAGCTACTTGAACAAATCATATACATGCAAATGAGTGTGAACATATGATTATGGCAAGGACACTTATGCAACAATGTTTTTGCACTATGAGGTACAGATATTAGTGTGACTTTGAGGAATCCTGTGTCATCACAAAGGGTGAATTACAGTGCATATCATTCAAATGTTCAGTTAAAATGTATTTAGCCTCCAACAAAGACTCCTAATTACTGCAAAATATCTTCTGGCGTGGTGGAAACTCAGCACGACACTTTCAGCCTCTCCAGGGAGGAATCCTGACCTTTCTTTCCTCTTTTTCTAGATCAAACAGAGCCTAGTCCTGGCAGAGATGAGACCATCTCAGACAGGAATTATGGGATGTATACCCCCCACCATGATAGCATTACATTGCTGCTAGGCTCTGCTGTTATTCCCACCAGGAAACACACAGTAAGAGGTGGAGGAACATTGATGACTGGGTAATTATTGCTGGTGGCAAGTGCCTGGTTTGGGATAGATCCTGACAGCTCAAAGGTGAGACATTTTCTTCTAGATCCCCACATGATATGACATGGGGTGGCAGGGTGGCTGGCTAAGAAGGCATGTCATAACTAGGAGGTTATAGGCTAGTATACACACCTGTAATTGTGTCCTTGAGCAAGAAGCTTGAGTATATCGGGCCTTTTTTTTTGTTGTTTTTTTGACAGGGCACTGTTCATGTGATGGTCATGAATAGCTGATGGAAAGGTCAGTCTCTAGATTTCCTGTCCGCACTCTCCACTGATCATTTGAATTCCTACCCTGAGGAAAACACTTTGCAGAAGTGTAAGCTGAATAGAAGAAAATTCGGTTTCATGTGAGAGGCCATGAGGCTATTAAAAGACACAAGAGGCCACTTATATGGACCTAACTCCAGACCTTTTTAGAAACTATTACTTTCTCTTTTAAATGATCTGTTTAATTACTTACTCTTGTGAATGGACTTTTGTGTGTTGTGTTATCCTAAACATTGTGGGTTTCATGTTTGCACGACTTCCATTTTGTGTATTTGCGTGACAAATAAATTACACTGGAATGAACTGGACTGGATTGAACATACCTACATTGGAAAACACTATTTCAAGGCACTGGCAGCTAAAAAAAAAAACCAAAAAAAACAAAAAACTACTACACAAATCTATTACACTAATCTATTACACAAAAAACTTTTCAGATGGAATACTATCCAAGCTATTTCTCTGGATCTCATTGTTTGAAATATTTTAATTGTTTTACTAGAGACACTAGAGAGATACTTCTTCTCCTAACTGGTAATGACTTAAATCCCAACTCAGATGGGGCAAACCATCTTTTTCCTACAGAGAACCATGGCCTTGTAGGTCGACATATCGACTAGTGTTGCAGCAGCTGCAGTTATGCAGTTGGGCTGTTGAGGTGAAAAAGGAACTGAGCCAAAGCAAGGTTGTCTCTTTATTGGTTGATCTACGTTCTAATTCTCATCTGTTGTCCAGGTTTCGGGGTAGTGACTGACACAATTGACTGCAAGTGGCACAAATGAGCTTCCTTTGCAGGATGACTGAGTTCAGTGCTCAGACAGTCGAGAGGAAATAGCAGGAGTGTCTCAACTCCTCCATGTCCTAAAGAGCCAGTTTAGATAGTTTGGGGCGTCTCATTAAGATGCCTCTTGGCTGTATCCCTGTAGAGGTGTACCAGGCACGTCCGACTGGGAGGAGACCCAGAAGACCCAGAGGGATGCTGGGTGGACCACAAAAGAATGTCTGGGCTGGCCGCTTTAGCCTGAAAGCACCACAGTGGATGGATGCATGGATGGATGGACTGTTGGATGGATGTCAACAAAACACGAACAGAAAACAAAACAACAATTTCTCTAGCTGTGCATATCCCAGCCAACCACTAGTGTCACCACACTGAGTGGCTCTTTTCTGCAGCTTTAGTAACTCTCTCTGTAGCAATTAACCTTACCACATGGGGAGACGCAGAACACATACAGAAACCCCATGTGGTGGCTCCTGCTGCTATAAGCCAACAACTCATCTGTATGCTAAATGGACTGGTTTGCAGCTAACACTACGCAAACAACTTAGCCATATTTTAATTAACAAAGTGGCAACATGCACGCTGATAGCAAGTATTGGGAGAAAGTATTCCTAAGTAAATATCTATCTATCTATCTATCTATACAAAAGGCAGATATAGATATATTCCCTGTTCATTTGAAAATGTATCTGTTTGGTTTCCACTGTGTAAAGGCTGCACTATGGGTGGCTGAATGCAGAGGCAGGAAAGCCAATCATGCAGAGCTTTTGCCACGCACTCTGCAATAGTAAACAGACTGAGATGGCTCTTCCTCGTTTACCTAATGCATTTAACACATCTCTTCCTGTGTGTAGAATCTTCCTTCTTCTGGTTCTTCTGGCTGATTACAGTGACACTGGCATTCTCAAATTGTTTCCTGTTCACAAGACAAAAGGAAAACAGTGTTTTCATAAAAAAATCTATTTGAGAGAACATTTTCCTAATGTTGACCAAAAACACCATTTTCATGTGGACAAAAGGTTGAAACGAAAAGAAAAAGTCGAGTTTTCCAATGCGTCTCAGTGTGGACGCCTAAGAGGCTCTGGCTTGTTGTTTCTGCTGCAAGCTTTTCTTACGTGATGCCAAATTTGCCTTGAGAGAGTGAGAAATGGTATGCAAGAACAATCTGTGCATCCTCTTTATCGCTCATCAGAACACTCTCTCAACCACTTCAGCAGCTCTGACAACTTCAAAAATATGGATATGCTTTTATAGCTAAAGGAAATGACTGATGCATAATAACAGCAAGCAACAGACATGAAATGGCACACCAGCAGGAAGTTCTTGAGGGACTTACCTTGATTATATGTAATGGCAACACAAAATATGTCTAAGTGTAGTTAGAACGAGAGTTAATCCTCAAAACTTTTAGTAAACAATGGTACTGTCAGTACCTTGAAGGAGCATAGGAGTGTGACATTAAAAGAAATGCATACACAGTGCTTAGAAGAGAAAAAAAATGAAGAAGAGACAAAATTATAGAAATACTGGCTAAGGAAATAAAGCAGACTGCATGCAGAAAACTCAAGGAAGCCAAGAAATATACAAAGTTGTGCTGCAATCAGACATGTCTAAACATGAATATGACTGAAAAGTCCTCCAACCCATATGATCACATAGATCATTTGTTCCAACCCTGTAATACGACCCAGTAGAGCATCTCTTATATAAACAACTGTTTCCTGACTTCACTAGCATGAGCTACCATTTACACTGACCTAAAGGATTATTAGGAACACCTGTTAAATTTCTCAGTAATGAAATTATCTAATCAACCAATCACATGGCAGCTGCTTCAATGCATTTAGGGGTGTGGTCCTGGTCAAGACAATCTCCTGAACTCCAAACTGAATGTCAGAATGGGAAAGAAAGGTGATCTAAGCAACTTTGAGCGTGGCATGGTTGTTGGTGCCAGACGGGCTGGTCTGAATATTTCACAATCTGCTCAGGTACTGGGATTTTCACGCACAACCATTTCTAGGGTTAGAAAGAATGGTCTGAAAAAGGAAAAACATCCAGTATGTGGCAGTCCTGTGGGCAAAAATGCCTTGTTGATGCTAGAGGTCAGAGGAGAATGGGCCGACTGATTCAAG
>OMLB01034650.1:0-11892 GCA_900302555.1 Myripristis jacobus | reverse complement strand
TTTTACAATAGTGTAAGTCTAAGTGCACTATAAATACTATCTTAGCAACCACTCAACTAAGTAGTGGTATTAGAGTGTCATACGGGGAGTGCCAGGATAGGCGGCTTCTTGCTGAATGTGTTAGGTTGGTCAGAGCAAAAGGGCCGATTTTTTATCCCGTTCCAGCCCTGACAATAGCCTAGCTGACTCATTGAAATTGTGTGCAGCAGAGTTTGCCAGTGTCAGCGAGCCCCAGACAGCAGGACAACAGCACCAAAGAGTTGGGCAACAAAGATGTAAGCATCACCATGACACTGTCACAGGGACAGTGGCTCATTTTCAGTTAGTCATTTTTTTAGTTAGATGGATCACCATGTCACTTTCTTTCTTTCTTTCTTTCTTTCCCATGTTTCTTTCCCATATTTGCCCTGTCATTTGCATTTCCTATGCAAATGACACACACACACACACACACACACAAAAGTAGCAGTTTAGTACTGCACAAGTATGTGAGGGTGTGGATTCAGTGGTCAGCTATGTTATGATGTGCTTGCCTTGGCAACACGTCTTATTCTGTTGTATGATTATTATTTCACCAAATTTTGGTGGGTAATTCCGCCACATTTTTGGCGTTACCACCATACATCAAAACAAAAAATGTGCAGCCCGATTGTGAGAAGTGTGCTATTACTTTTTTAAGCATTCTGATGCAATTTTTGACCCATTACAAATGAATTGGTGAATTTTTGCCAGACATATTTCCAGTCAAAGCTCAGCTCGTATATCAACTTCCGCTGCTGCCCGCTATCTACAGGAAGTCAGTTAGCTGACCATCAGGGCTCAGTATAAGCTGTATCTCAGTCATAATATGTTGATTTTTCATTGTCTCATTGCCTTTTTGTTAATCATGGGCCCCAAGCCTATGAAACAGTAACATTTCAAAGACGCAAGGATAGCTGCACATCCTGTCATTGCTGCATCCCACAGCGTATAAGCCTCAGACAGGTTCAACTCAGTGCACTGCTTCCATACAGTTCCCAAAGACTGAAGAAAAAATGGCTTATTAATATTCACAGAGACAATTTTACCATCACAAATCACACAAGTGTACGCAGCCGACATTTTAAAAGTGCAGACCAGATTGGGCCTTCAACTCTCAACACCCTCAACATCTTGCTTGGAGGTGTCCGGGATGTCGGTGCACCCCGACCCTGACACCTCTGGCACTTTTTTAATAGAAAAGAATCTCCTGCCTGACTCTGTCCAGCAGCTGAACTGTCAGCGGATAGACCAAATGCAAACTGAAGGGCATATCTGCAGTAAAGCAGCTGGGTAATGAAGAAAGACACAGACTGTGTACCTGACACTCATTTAACCATCATCTGGGTTTTTTTTTTTTAACCTTGTCTGTAATTTCTGACACACATCAGAACCACAACAGTGGAAAACTCCCCACCCACCTGCAAATTCAAACATTCAAGTCCAATGTCAGGTTCAGGTTGATTAAATGGTCTGGGCCTGAACCAGTGTGATCAGGTTGAGCCTGTATTAACTTACAGATATGAGAAGATATAAGATATAAGAATTTCATTGTATGGTGTAACTGTTTATTTTACTGTGCATATGATGATAAATCTCTCTCTCACTCTCTGACTCACATTTCTTGCTCTATATGTAAAGAACACTTTTCAGAGAGAGAGAGTAAGAGAGATTGTGATTGTCACATGTGAATTAAAACATGCATTTACAATGAAATTCTTACTTTGCTTGTCCTCCTTCCACATAAAAAATAAAAATAAAATGGCATTTAACCATTAGTTAACAAAAGGGCACATCCTCACTCACTCCAGCCTCATTTTAGTGCACTGTCAATAACTGAAGACACATTTCACGTCTGTTACAGCTTGACCCGATCACGTTTAGGCTCAGATTATTGAATTATTCTGTCAGGTTTTAGAATCTGTCCACTTAGGTAGCTACATGGACCTGTAATATTCTGTGGTAGTCCTGTAGTAACTGCAACATGGTCATTCACAGAGTCACCTGTGATATTTCTGTTGTATTCCTATAGTAACTCTATCATGTCTAGGGTTAGAAAGAGTGTGTTTACCTGCATATTGTCAATACATATTTTATATTACATATTTTACATACATATTTTTTTTATATTTTTATTTTCTGCTATTCTTTTGCTTGTGTGTCAAGTTCACCAGAAGTCGACATGCGGTCTGAGGTGAAATGCAGAACCAATGCGTGCATAGAGCCCATTGCAGTTTAAGTGTGATCATGGAGGAATGTTCAGAGGAGGTAGCTAGACAGCAGGTCTCCTCTCACTGACACAGCCAGGGCCAGAGGTACACACAGCTCTGCATCTCTCCTTTTCTGTCTCAGGGGCCATTAGTACTGCTGCCACTAAATCCCAGCATTTACCCCACACAAATTAGCAAGTGCCTAGCAACCACCCCAAACACCTTAGCAACCCCTTAGTAACCACCCCAAAAACCATAGCAACTGCCTAGCAACGCCCTAGCAACCTTTAGGAACACGATAGCAATGCCCTAGCAACCACCCAGAACACCATAGCAACCACCTAGCAACAACTTAGAAACCATCAGGAACACCGTAATGACCACCTAGCAATGTCCTAGCAGCCACCCAGAACACCATAACAACCGCATAGCAACACCCCCAGACACCATAACAACCACCTAGCAATGCCTTAGCAACCATCAGGAAGAGCATAGCAACCGCCCAGCAATGCCTTTGCAACCGTCATGAACACCAAAACAACTGCATAGCAATGCCCCGGGAACCACCCAGAACAGCCTAGCAACCACAGAGCAGCTAGCTTGAGCACCCTAGCAACCACCTTGAAACTCCTTAGCAACCACCCTTAACACCCTAGCAAGCCACCTTGGAACTCCATAGCAACCATCAGGAACACCCTAGCAACTACCCAGAACACCATAGTTACAACTTAGCAAAATATGACATATAAAATATATCACCAACTACGATTGGCATAGCAAAAGAAAGGTGGTTTGGCACATGGCTACACTTTCGGCACAGCGGGCAAGCACAGTTTCTTCAGAAACTTCAGCCATTTCTGGTTGGATTATTATCATTGTTAGGCATCAGGGTAATAGAGTCAACTCTCAAGGAAGTATAAATGGAGTCAGAATGGTTTGATTGATTGATTTATTTTCACATTTGCATTTTAAAATGCAACCACCGACTCTGACAGAAATGAGAATGCTTACATAAAAGGACGTCAGGGTAACACAATAAAGCCATAAGGTTTATTCCCCTCGAGGTTACTTTAGGAATGGTGCATTGGAAGGATTGATATTGCCTTTTAGTGATGTTCTAAGTTTCTCTAGAGTGGAATGTGCAGTCGATAGATTGAGCCAGTGGGTAATGAAAGCTTTAGCTTTGTCTTTCTGTGACCTTTTTGCTTATGTTAGTGAAATTAAAATGAATGGTTTGGTCTGCTAAGTAACTTGTTGCCCAGAGGTATGATGGATGGAGAGACAGGGATGCTGCAGCTGAGGCTCCCAACCGAAAGGTTCCTGCATCATGTCTGCAGGCCCCATAAGCTGATGTATAGACAGGGATGGGACAGAGACACATAACACAGAAGACAAGAAAGCAATATGTATGTAGTGTAGTGGAGGCAGCAGGATTATTACTAAATTACTCTAGCTACAGTATGTGTCCTTATTTTCTGGTCTTCCCTCAGTGAACTGGTACCAGAAGCCATGAAGTATTACAAATGGTTTAACTTTAAAGTGTTTGTATTTCAAAAAAATAAAAAATAAAAAACCTAAAGCTAATCTAAAGCTAAATGTCAAAAGGTTGTTGCTATGCACTGGCAACCAGGACTGACTGTAAGGGGAAAGAACTACAGATCTAATCTTGTAGAACATGCCACAGACAGTGGCAATCAGACTGGGAAATCTGGCTGACTTGACTTGTCAAGCCTGGTGAGGTTATTCAGTGTTGACATAACAGGCCAAAACTGTTGTACATGTCCATGTTATTGAAGATTTCAGCCTTTGATATTTCTTCACTTTTTTTTGCTGTAGGACACTAGTGGGACTTAGATCTCTTCTGACTCTTTGATTGGTCAGGAGCTACCAAGGCTTATGCCCATTATTACTACACTGCTAGCTTGTAGTGGCTAGTAGTGTCTAGTACCTTGGTAGTGATAATGAATATGCTGCAACATTCAAAATCTATGACAACAGTCGCATGCTGAAACATTTTCCTATCCAGTAGGTTATACTATTCCAAAGCTGTAATTACCTCCACTAACGGAGTTGGACAGGGGTTATGTTCTCACCCCATTTGGTCTGTCTGCTTGTTAGCAGGATATCTCAAAACATTATAAATGGATTTACACAAAACATTGTGAAAAGGTTAGTCACGGGCCAAGAAAGAGCTAATTAATTATTCATGCTGAATGATCAAAAGGGGGTATAGTGGTGGGTGATGCCAATCACAAGAAGACATAACTTCCTAATGGATTCATGTAACATGGCAAAAATTTGTGGGCAGTGGGCATGGCCTTTCACAACAAGGTGCATAACTTCTGAATGAATTCACATAACACTGCAAGATTTTGTGGAAAGGTCAGTCATGAGCCACAGAGCAGAGCAGATTAATATTGGTCATTGGCCATGATCATGATCATGATCTTTGGCCAAAATGGGGCGGGTTGTGGGTGTGGCCTATCACCAAAAGGTGCATAAGCTCCAAATGGATTCAGGTAACATGGCATAACTCTGTGGAAAGGTTGGTCATGGGGCAAGGAAGAGCTGAGTGATCGTTCATGCTGATTGGATACAAGGTAGTGTGGTGGTGGGTGTGACCTATCACAAAAAGGTGCAACTGGGGAACTCATGGCCACCTATCTTCTTTTAAATCACTCCTCAAAACTTACTTATACAAGAAGGCTTTCTTGTTGTTTCTTATCCATCTTTTCCTACTAATATTTTAATGTCTTTATTGCAGGACTTGATTTTTAAATTCTTACTTTATTGTATGCTTTGTTTTAACAGATCCTATGTTCCTCCTTTTATTATGTTTACTTTTATGCTCTTAACTTGATGGTGTGTATCATTTTGACTTATTACGTGAAGCACTTTGTAACTAGGTTTTGAAAAGTGCTATACAAATAAATTCTTTACAAATTGACAAAAGTTTAACTTGGTCACCTATATGACGTGGAAATGGAATATTTTTAATTGATTGCGTTGGCGGAGGTATGTCTTACAATGAGATATTTCAGCTTAACTGACTGACTAGTATTTTCTTGTTTTCTCTTGTTGGCTTATGGGAAGACAATACACCACATTTTTGAAACCAATGCAGGTCAAGCCACAGCGTCTGTTACTAGGGGCAAAACCTTTTCGCTGCTGATTCATTGGCTTGCTACAAATGCTGTGGCACCTTGCTTGACAAGTCTATTCATGTTAAACCCTAGGCTGGGGAGAATGGAAATTTACAGCAGCAGATGGCCTTTGAAATGGTGCAGCTTATCAGAAAACGTGAGCCACCCCTCAATTTGTCTGACTAACTGGTCACAAGTCTATGTTTTAAATTGATTGTGTAGCTCCAAACACAAGCATATCAAAACATACGCATGGAAATTACATAATGAACAAAAATGCAAAGGTAAAGAAGGGTGTACCAGCAGCAGCAGAAAAAGGTACAACTAAAAAACATTACTCAGGTGGAGTGTTTTGAAGCACCATCTTACTTAAGTATTTCTAACCAAGACAGCGATAAAGAGCAATAAAAATGCAGACTATTACAATTTTGAGACAATTGGTCTTCTTTCTTTTGAACCTTTTTCACTTCTCTTTTTCTCTCACAACTCAAGACAGGATAATTACGATAAAGTGAAACTGTCTCTTTAAGTTCCCTTTCCCACAGCCTGTCATGAAGTGAAAAATGTCACTGTGCGGCGGGTGGCATCAAGCCAGGACAAATAACAAACGCAGAGAGATTCTCCTGGCATTAATGGCCAATTTAAAGGTTAGAGTGTGCCTTTCCCTGGGTAAATACAGCACTCCTTTTAACTCTGAACACACTCTTGCAACATACCTCTTACCTTGGCTCTGTCAAATGAAACCTGTACACACATGAATGTACACTTAACCACGTCCATGCACACAGCAAGTAAATAATAAACAGACAGAAGCAAAGCAAAACAATAAAACTCAACAAAGCAGAAAATGAATGAAACTCACCGAAAGCAGCGAGGTGGGACTGTGTATTGGTAAAGTGTACGTGTGCATTATTCCGGGTTCAAGGTCAGTATTGGATTAGAGGGGCAGAGGTCCCTCCTCCTTGGGCTTGTCTAAGCTTGCAGCCAGCCCACATATGCAGCCCATCCCCAGCTCCACCCCCAAACTACCTCCTTTCTAATCTTTTTTCCCACTTTTCCACTTCACCATTTTGTCTCTCCGCCTCTCCATATCCCTTTGCCTACCCTCTGTTTCTTGCTTCCTCTTTCTGTTTTCTCCTCTGTTTCCTCTTCTCCAGCACCCTCTCCTCCCCTGCTCAACAATCTGTCAACTGTTTAATCTTCCTGCCCTTTAATCCTGGCCCCCAGCAGCAGCACCTGTCTCTCTAATAGTTGATCTGTGTGTTGCCTCTTGCTTTAAATTCTACCTGCACATGGTCTGTCTGTTGTTCAGTCTAATACCGCCACTTATATCTGTCCTTTTCCCTGGTAGAAGTGAGTGTTGATAAGATTTTAGGGATTCCCTCTTTTTCATTTGATTCTTAAGCAGTTTCCTTAATCCTTACAAACCCAGGAAAGGAAATGTTACTCCTCTAATTAAAATTTATTATTTATTTTTAATTGTAATTCTTTGGGGTACTTTCCCCCCCTGATTTTCAGGTAATATTTATTGAAAGAAGTCAAGTGAATTTGCTCAGGCTAAAGGGTTTCATGCATGTAAAAGGTGTCTGTGAAAGGGTTAAATGTTTGTCATAAGCTGTATCTTATCTTTGTTATCTGGGGGGGAGCCCCCAGGAGGCTAGCATTTGGAGCATCCAGCCAGTATCCAGCACTCAGTAACAAGGAGAGGAAGATAGCACCACTACTGTCCATCACATAACATCACATTTTTCAAAATGGGTGAACTATCCCTTTAAATGTTTAGCTCACAAGTTGAAGAGGTAGTCCAAAATGTAGTGCAAGATGCATTCTGACATTAATTAACTTCCCATCAACCTGTCAGTCTGACACAAACAAGTTTTAAACAGTCTGACACAAACAAGGTGTATACTGGCATGCAAGTTTTGCAGGCCAGTATACACCTTTTCACTCCACAGAGTGCCACCTTGTGGAATAATAGAATCATTACAGTAAAATCTTCATCAAGTCTTTATCTAAGATACTGCAGTTGTCTTTGTTAGGGAAAATTATGTTGATATTCCGCCATGTAACGAGTCTTTTTTTTCAAATAAATGAATAAATAAATTTCAATGTTTTCAAAGAAAAAAAGTAATGCTTTACTTCCTTCCTTAATTAAACTTTATTTTATTACAAAAAAAAATGCAAGAATTATAAATCCCTGAAAAGCATTGAATGTAACAGAAAACAGTGTTTGGTTGGAATTTGTTAAGCTGTTATCTGTGCAATAGTAGTCCTGTTAGTGTTGTAATAAACGTAGACATGCAGAGACGACGGGGTGGTGTGAATGGGATGGAAAAGCAGAGCAGAGGAATGGGAAGAAAGAGGAGCAGAGCTGGTAAAGATGATCAGTGTTATACCCACAAACACACTCGATGTTGGGAATGACCATCAGTGCTATTTATTTTATCATTTAAGTTTAACAAAGTGACCTATAAACACCAAATCCAAAATCCAGAGTTGCACTGCCAGCTTTGAGCATTTCACTGGTCTTGGAGGTGATCTTTAAGAGCAGAATGCAGAAGTATGTGATAAAATATTATTTCCTCTGGGTGTGTCATGAAATCCATGAGGCAAAAATCATGTAAATATTGTGAGAATGCTCCATCAACCCAGGAAAAAAGGAAATTTTGCTTCAACAACTAAGGCTAAAAGTGTGTTGCTATACTGACACCAAGTGGACAATTGGTGTTTTGTTTTTTGGGTGGGTGAGATTTCCTACCTACCTTCCAAGTGTAATCCCCGTAGACACTTTGATGTCACTTCACTTCACTTGAGTCCAAGTAAAGCAAGCTTTCGATTTCATGGAAGCGGAATCCATTTGGAAACTGGGCCAAAATGCAAACCACCCTCTCTCTTTGAGTGTGGGGGTGGGAGAAAGGGGGAGCATGTGGCAGAAAGGAGAGAGGGAGTGGGTGGAGGGTGAAGGTTGCTGCATTTCATCAGCTTCAACTTCATCCACAGTTAAAGGCAGAATTTAGGATAAGAATAAAGGATTTCCCTTAAAACAAACAAACAAAAAAACAATGTATAATATAAAAATAATCCCTCCCAAACATCACTTATGACCCACTAGAAGTGTGTATCAGTGCCGGTGTGTGTGGACAAGTTTTTTTTTTCCAAGGATGGCAACATTACAGTTTGGGCAGTCATTTCATTCCCTCACCATCATCACAGAAACAAAAACTCATTTTCAGCGGCCGTGCCAGGTGCAGAAACAGGTTTTACTCAGTGCCTGTACACATGACCATGTCACAAACCATCATGGCAACTGGCAGATTACTCACATGTGACAGCAAAAATATTTACAAATAATAAGGTCGTCCTGCATTAGTTTTCCCAAAAGCAGCAGCACTGTTGTGGTTTGATGACTTGACACTGAGTGAAGTGGCCTTTATGCCAGAAAATAGTCCCCAGGAAATGTTTGCTTTCCAAAACCAAAAATTCATATTTGAGAATGGAGGGCTTTTGATTATATGTTGTGAAAAATTGACTTCCCCTGCCTGATATTCAACATGTTGTTATGATGTAAAATGTGGGTAAACTGTAGTAAATAAGTTAAACGTTCAAAATCACTGGTATGGTCCTTTAACCACCAATTCAAAATGTTCAAAATGGTTTTAACGCTACTTAATTTAAAGACTTGCTCTTCCAGTGCTGGAAGTAACCAGATGATCATTTTGATAGGATGACATGGAGGATGCGGTACATTTTTTTTCTGCTGTAATTTTTCTGCCGTTCCTGGGAGAAGCAGTGCGATCACTTCTTGTCTCGCCTTCAGGTCTGTAGATCATGAAAAGGCAAATGCTTTTGGCATTTGCAATGTCTCCTAACTTGAGAGCATTTGCACGCAATTGCAAATGAATTTCATGCTCTTCCATAATAGAAATTGGAATTTTGCTGAAAATAAAATGTTAAATACTATTTTCATTTTAAAATTGTTATGGTGTTTTCAGGCCAAATGCGAAATGAATTTGTGCCTCACAGAGGCCATTGGCAATTTAATCTCACATGAATATAGAATGAATAGAATGAATTTTACATATTCGTGACACAGAAATTCACAGAAACACACACACACACACACACACACACACACACACACTTTCATCTTCACTGAAAATATAAATCCCATATATTGCTGTAAGAAAAAAATCTACAGCAAACACAGGAATCACTGTGAGTTTAGCTGTTGAATAATTTGTTTAGATTTCCTAATGTTTCAAAAGTCATAACTGCTCCATTTACACAGAAATAGTTGTGTGCTGCCACATTATTCCATATTCTTCACGATTTCAATTTGAGGTACAGCACGCTAATTTAAATTGTTCATCAATTAAAAGCTTTATGCACTTATCTCAGTGAATTTCATACACTTTAAATTGTCAAATATTTTTCTGATTCTGTTGCATTTCATTATGTTTGATTACATTTTTTTGGGTTTGTTTTTTATCAATGTGGTCTATCAACATTGAGACTTGGGTCAATGCAATTTCTGACTATCATAAAGAGTATTAATTAAAATAAATAAAACAGAGAAAAGCTGGTCTTACTGAGTGGCTGAATCAGATTCGTGTACAGCACTAACCTTTTGGTTTCAATCACAGGACACCATGAACTGTGCCAGGAACCTGCTAATCTCACTGCAGATTGTACTAGATGAAAGTCAATGATTACTTAATGACATCAGGTCTCAATAACCAGATAACATGTCCTTATTCAGAGATTGCATAGTCTCAGGCTCTCCCGCTAGCTTGATTTAAATTTTACTTTTTTCATCACTCAGACACCTTTAAATCAGTTTCCTGAACAGTTAAGTGCCTCTCTAACATCCTGAAACTATGTCCGGAAAACAATCTAAACAAAACAAGAAGGCTGAACCAGATGCCTCGTCCACAAGTTGCAGCTCCTCCGAAGCTAACATTGCCAGCATGCTAACAGAGCTCCGCGGCGAGATGAAGTCCAGCTTTACGAGCCTGGAGACGAAGCTTGATAAAACTACAGTCCGCAGTAACGGAACACACTCAGCGCATCGAGTCCTTGGAGTCCAATGCAAACGTCCAGGACCAACACATCAGTGAGCTGGAGGAGGCATGTAAAGCCCTAGCCGAGAGTAATGCAAAGCTACAAGCTAAAACTGCAGACTTGGAAGGACGGAGCCGCAGGAACAACATCAGAATAATCGGCCTCCCTGAGTCCACTGAGGGACCCCGACCCACTGAATTTTTCTTGGAGCTCCTGATTGAACTGCTGGGCAATCAGACTCTTGCGTCCCCTCCGGAGCTGGACCGGGCTCACAGGACACTGGTCGCCAAGCTGCAAAACGGTTCAAGACCACAGCCGGTGATTATACGCCTGCACCGCTACCAGATCAAAGACCTCATCATCAGAGAAGCTCACAAACGGAGAGGCAAGCTTCAATACCGAGGGAAGCTGTAGATCTTTGAAGATTACACTCCGGAGGTATTGGCACAGTGGACGAAGTATTGAGAGGCCATGGAGAAGCTTTATAATCTGGGTCTCAGGCCGTCTCTGCTATACCCTGCTCGCTTGCAAATCACACTCCAAAATGGGTCCAAGAAACCAGACCCGGCGGCCTGCACACACTGATCACGCACTGCGTGTAGGGCACCAAGTGCCTGGGGGGGGGCACCAAAAAAAAAAAAACAGGCTGGTGAAAAATCATCATAACAATAGTAATCATAATAACGATATATTTAAAATAAAAGTGTGTAAACTTTACATATGATACTGATACTTTTCATGTTATGTTAGTGCAGCACAGGGACGTGCACAGGGTTGTAGAGGAGCAGGGGCTCAGAGTCTGAAAAGGGCAGTGCAATACCATGCAAGCGCACCAAGCGCGCAGACAAAAGAAAATTTTGGCGTTTATTTATTAATTAAAACGCATGATATGGTTTTTAACATCACAATGAGATCAGATTATTTTGATGACTGGTCTTCATTTACAATCTGATCTGGTGGTGAGTGAGCCTATAGTCAAGGACCAAGTCCACCAAGTCTAATTATCTCAGCTTTATGTATGATATCACCTGATATGAGATTATTCACATTTAACACTGAGGTTTGGAAGACATGCAATTCAGCTGCAATTATAAAAAGTAACAAAACACAGACTGTGTGCATGTGGGGGCCTATGGTAACCAGAGCAGGCTTGGGGAAAAGTTGCTCGTGCAACTGTAAACAGCTCTCTCCTCGGAAACAATTGAAAAAGCTCAAACAGTTCTTTTGAACAAAAACTACAAAAACATCCCGCTGGTAGCCTAAGCTCTGTATCAGTTTGGATTAGTACTCTGCGCTTGAATAGATTCGCTACTTCGCTAGATAGATTTCTGCATAAAAAACAACGGGTCGCTTTAAATAGCATGCAAAACAGTGCATGTACTAGCCGCCATACTTTGATGCGACTGTCTGGGTGTAATTTTTCATTCGCACTGGAAATGATCAAAACAGTCGCGCTGTCA
>OMLB01034649.1:0-12088 GCA_900302555.1 Myripristis jacobus | reverse complement strand
GTGGTACCCGGTGGGGTCCTCTGCTGGTGTAGCCCATCCGCCTCAAGGTTGTGCATGTTGTGGCTTCACAAATGCTTTGCTGCATACCTCGGTTGTAACGAGTGGTTATTTGAGTCAAAGTTGATCTTCTATCAGCTTGAATCAATCGGCTCATTCTCCTCTGACCTCTAGCATCAACAAGGCATTTTTGCCCACAGGACTGCCGCATACTGGATGTTTTTCCTTTTTCAGACCATTCTTTGTAAACCCTAGAAATGCTTGTGTGTGAAAATCCCAGTAACTGAGCAGATTGTGAAATACTCAGACCAGCCCGTCTGGCACCAACAACCATGCCACGCTCAAAGTTGCTTAGATCACCTTTCTTTCCCATTCTGACATTCAGTTTGGAGTTCAGGAGATTGTCTTGACCAGGACCACACCCCTAAATGCACTGAAGCAACTGCCTTGTGATTGGTTGATTAGATAACTGCATTACCAAGAAATTTAACAGGTGTTCCTAATAATCCTTTAGGTGAGTGTATATTTGCCTTGCCTTGTTGTCACCACAGTCACTCTGTATCTCTACTTGTTTATACCTGTGCACAGTTCACATGGTTAGTGTGAACTGGTTCACATGGTTAGTGTGAACAGCAGAATGTGTAACGTTTTTTCACATTTGTGCTTATTTTTGTTCCTCTAAACTGATGCTAGATAGCACTCTTGACTTGCCTACCAGATGCACACTTGAAATTTTGGTGAGGTACATCTTTTTGCCAAGAGCTTCTGCAGCTGGAGATTCCCACAACTGCCTGTGCACAGCAGTACACGGACTTGTTTTGACATGCAAAATTCAGTAACATGAATCACTAATATAACTTCATCCATCCTCTTGCTTGCCCTTTGCATGCATTCATTATATTCTTATATGCAGTAAAATATATCAGCGATGTTGGATCGTATTGTATTGTCTCATTATTGTCTGATTCTCTCTCTCTTTCCTTGCTTCTCTCTCTCTCTCCTCCAGGTCAGATGCCCAGACAAATAACAGCAACAGCTCCATCAGTATGACTGACAGCCTGGCAGACCCAGAGCCAGTGCCCCAGGACCTGCTGGGCCCTGAGGCCTGTGTGGCTTTCTTCCTGCTCCTCCTTCTGGTCTGGTTCCTTAACCGTGAGCTTGAGATCAGTTACCGCCTGCATTACCATGGCAACGTGGAGGCTGACCAGCATCGCATTAAGATCCAGAACATGAGGGACCAGGCCGACTGGCTGCTCCGCAACATCATCCCCATCCATGTGGCTGAGCAACTGAAGGTCACGCAGAGCTACTCTAAGAACCATGACAATGTGGGTGTAATCTTTGCAAGCATTGTTAACTTTAGTGAGTTCTATGAAGAAAGCTACGAAGGAGGCAAGGAGTGCTATCGCGTCCTCAATGAGCTAATTGGAGATTTTGATGAGCTATTACGGAAGCCTGCCTTCAGCAACATCGAGAAGATCAAGACCATTGGTGCCACTTACATGGCAGCATCAGGACTCAATGCGCAGCAGTGTGCAGATGCTGCCCATCCTCATGCCCACCTCCGGGCACTCTTCGACTTTGCCCTGGAAATGATGCATGTGGTGGACGACTTCAACAAGAACATGCTGGGTTTTGGCTTCAAGCTTCGCATTGGATTCAACCATGGCCCTCTAACAGCAGGGGTCATTGGCACCACTAAGCTTCTTTACGATATCTGGGGCGACACAGTCAACATTGCCAGTCGCATGGATACCACAGGTGTGGAGTGCCGAGTCCAGGTCAGTGAGGAGAGTTACTGTGTCCTCAGTGGCATGGAATATGAGTTTGACTACCGTGGCACTGTTAATGTCAAGGGCAAAGGTCAGATGAAGACCTTTCTATATCCTAAGAGTAGTGACAGCGGCCCTGTGCCTCAGTACCAACTCTCGGTGTCACCAGAGATCCGGGCGCAGGTGGACGGCAGCATTGGACGCTCACCGACTGATGAAATCGCCAGCATGGTGCCGGCAACCTGCATGACTTCTAGTAGTACCAATACTGTGGTGACCAGCACCAGCATTGGTTCCTCGACCAGCACAGGAATTGGCATCAGACTCTCAGGCCAGGAGAGAGATGTGGCAGAGTGTGGAGACAGGGCAGACAACCGTGACAGATATCCCTCCACAGAGACATCTCATGCCAGGCGCTCGTCGTCTCACTCTGGTCTGACATCCCTGCCTATTACCAATCTAGGCGGGCCACCTCCCTCTACAAATAACAAACAGCTCATCATCTCTCCCTCAGTCCATCAAAAGAAACCCCAGAATTCCACAACAGAGTCACAGAAAGACATAGGGAAGGACAAAAATGAGCTTGATTATGACAGTAACACTGGAGAGCTAACCAAACTTTAAGATTTTTGTACAATGGCGCATTTATCATGAAATTCGCTGCCCTTTAAGCTCTTGCACCTGCCTGTTTGCGCTTATGGATTTTGGTGGGCATTTGGTCCAAACCCACATGGAGAAAGAGTATATGGGAAAAATATAGATGGCTCTTCGCTGCATCATTTAGGCAGGAGTTTGTCTTTTGTCTTACATTTATGGCCTGACAGGCTGATATTGTCAGTGGAGGGTGGTGGGTGGACCATAGGAAGCGTATCAGGCAGGAACACACATAGGAAATGGGAAAAAGCGATGGCCACCTCTGAAGGTTCTCTTACTTACTACAGATCCCATCGTCTCCCATTAGCCTACTTGATTATCAGTAACACCTTTAATCTTAATTCTTTGAATATTGTTTCGCCTTTTGTATTTCATATGTCTTTTAAGTGCCTTTAGAATAGAATAATATGTAGAGTAAGCCTTTTTTGGGTGAGGGAAGAGTAAGAGATTTAAAGGGAAAAATCCAAACTTTTTGGAAGAAAATGCTTTGCTTTTGTTACGAGTTTACTTATTGGTCTCATGTTTTGCAGTATCATTTTGCAGTGTTATTTCTGCCTTTTTATCAGTGAAAAGCTCAACGAGCTGACCTTACATATGGAAGTGCTATAAATCTAGGGGGAATCACAGTGTGTGTGATCCAAAGGGAAATAAGACAGATGCTCTAGGATACTTAAATGTATTAGTACAATCTCCTGTTCTCACATTCTTCATGAAAACGGACTCTTTATGAAAGACAGAGCAGAGACTAATCAATACAGGCTGAAGGCAGAGGAGGCCTAGCAGCATGCTGTGTGTATACAGAATGCATATGTCTGCATGCGCGCGCGTGTGTGTGTGTGTTAATAAAAGCAGGCCAGTGTTTCCTGTGGAGAGATGCCTATGAGTTACATTGCAGAACTGGTGAAAGTGCAGGATGACGAAGAGCTCTGGAGCACAATCGAGAAAAAATGAAACCCTCCGTGCTGATGTGGCAGCATTTTCTCCGGCCTTGGTTAAGAGCCATCATTTCTCAGTGTACTGAGGCATGATGGCTCGGCTAGCTAGACTTAGCCACTAGCACCACCGGCACTGTAGATGAGGCTAACTGTTAGCATCAGAGGCTAGTGCAGTGTGTGTGTGTGTGTGTGTGTCCTCCCCCATGGCTTGCGCTAATGCTCTTTTGGGAACTCAAACTGTAGTTAGTGTTGATGGATATTTCAGTGGATCCTATTAGGCACTGCTATACCTGTAGAGCTTCTTTAGCCATGACATTAGATAAAGTAGAGATGGCTACAGACTGCACTGTGTGCGAGTAGGTAGTGCTTTGTGCATGGTGGGATAATCAAAAAGGAATGTCACAAATCAGAAGACATGTTTCATTCTCTTTTGTTATAACACAAGACTTGAACTCTTAATGTGAAGATCCCCTTACTAAGGTGTATGATTTTTTTTTTTTTTTTTAAATGGATGCAAGTAGATTTTATCGTCTACTCTGTATTTACAGTGGCATGAAACTTAAAAGTGTCACTGTAAAGGTAAACACAGTGTACCTAATATATTCCATATGACTCTCTAAGTGTTTTATTGTTTCTCTTTTGGCTTTTGGTGATTTCATACTTTCTTTTTCCAGATCAGTTACTGAGAAAGTCCTGTTGATTAAACTGTACATGTCCCATGACAGTGACTGTGCTCTCTCTCTCTCTTTCTCTCTCTCTCTTTCTCTCTCTTTCTGTTTGTGTGTGCACCTCACATGCACACACTGTCTGTCTCAGCAAAAAGGATTGTGTGCTCAGATGCAAGAAAAAAAAAAGATTAACATGCATTCTGTTTTAGTGTCTTATTTTTTTATATGTAACTATCCAGAACAACAGATAAACAACCTCATTTGTCATCTCATCATCAGCGCTCGTGTTAATGAAAGTGACAAGACAGAAATACGATGGCACAAAAGATGGAGCCCATTTGCCTTCTTTTAGATCGAAAATTGAACTCAACAGCAGCTTTTTACAGTAGCTTGTGCCTTTTAGCTCCCGACTTAACTTTCCTGTTGTTCTTCTCCTCATTGCCAGCTCTATTTTAGAGACGTGGAATATTTGTCAAGAGGTTATGCTATGCATAAGCGAGAGAATGTTTACTTTTTCCCGTCAAACAGTGCTCCATTTTGATGATGTGTTACAGAGTCGTGATGTTTGAGCAAGAATTTCAGCTCCCATACTTTTGAGCGGTGCCTTTTCATAATAGATACAGTTAAAAAATAATCTTAGAAAACATTTAGATGGTCTAGATTGAGATGCATCTAGATTAAAATTGGCCTTACTGACGTTTGTTGGAATCACCTTTGTTTCGCTCCATATTTTGTGCTGTGTATTGTTGCTCAGACGGAGTTGAGTTGTTTTGCAATAATTTGTGAAGCATCATTGCTTTGAAAGGGGAGATGACCTTCATGCTTTTGAGCACACAACCCTTACAACGGCCCCAGATTCTGTGTATTATACCACAATGAAGGGATGTTTTGAATAATCATTATTGCTAATATCAAAAGATAAGTGCTTGATAGACATCATGACACTTTAGTGCCAGGCAAAGCTCATAATCTCATAAGCTACATTACTTTATTTTCCTTGATAATTTTGTGCAGCTTTTTTGAATAACATCTTTTTTTAAAAACTCTGATATATTGTTTCTTCTTTCTTCTTCTAATACTGTATTTGGTACAAATGGGAACAAAGGGAAAGGGGTGTCCATTCACAGATTTGATAGAGACCAGGTTTTGCCACTTAGAATATCTCTGTTTTTGTGAGTGTCATCCATCCCACCTTCACTGCAAACATGAGCTTATATATTGAAAGGTTTAAGATGTCAAGTGACATTTTGACCAAGCAGAATGGCACACTGGGAATATTTTGATGCCAAAGAGTGTCATAGCCATCTCGTGGAGTTTCTTTTTTTCATTTGTATATTATGTCTTATCTCCTTCTCGATTTGCTGGTTCTGTTGTGCACGTTTAAGAAGAGTCATTTATATACTCACTGTTATAAAGGTAAAAGTATACATTTGCACAAAGCTCTCACTTTTTATGTACATTACGCCTTTCTATTGTATAGTGTCTGAGCATTTTCTATTATTTATACATGCGCATGTACTAGACTATTAAATAGTATAAGGAACTGGGTAGAGTTATAACAGTGTTGGAATAATAGTTGTGTGTTCTGTTTGCCTGCATGTGTGTAAAGACGTATGAGTGTTTGTGAAACTGTGTGATGGCGTGTGCTTTGGAAGGGATGCTTAAACCTTAGTAGGGACGTGAGCTGGATATTTAAATCAACTTTATCAATGGCCACCTTAGGAAAATATGACATTACCGAACAATAAGGCTTCAATCAGACCTGGGGATTTTGTCGAATTGGTAGGCAGTAGTAGCCTGCTATAGCCAAGTTCTAATGAATTGTTGCTCTCTTTGGGATTGTTTTTGTATATAGCACTCAAGAGATATGCAAATAATGAAGGTTAAACACTGAATAAAGTAAGTTGCTGGAAACGTTGTCCTGTTGAATCTGTAGAGCGCGCACAAAGTTGGATTTTGTGTTGACAAGGTGAACAAGGCGCCTCCTCTGCCGCCTTATCCATCACGAACCCAAAAGAAATTATAAGAATTACCCCTTTACATCCTTGGCTGATTGCATATGTTCAGCGTATGGGACTGGTCCAGAACACAAGCATATGTTTGAAATGTGACAATGAGCTTTTGCATATACATTCAACGGCACTGTTACAGCAATACAGCCATATTCTGATTATTTGGTTTTCAGTTGGAGACAGCGAATGGAGAAGAAGAGGCTGACTCGGTCCAAAACTTTTTCACTCACACACCCCCACACACACCTGATATGGAACATATATTCTAATGTAAAATCACAGAAATGTCATCCAATTGTAATCCTACTGGGGTACTACAATTAAAAAAAAAGAGTATAAGGACCCAATAGGGATTTAAAGTTATGTTTTATGTTATGTTCTTAAAATGTGTTTTTCCTTTTATAAGATGATGTTTCATACGGGTACTTATGAGTATTTCATGTGTGTACATTAAGCTTTAAAACAAAGTCCCTGTCATATAGAGAGAACGACATGCAGTCTATAGTAAATCTATTTTTTGGGGTTATTCCACCCCTGGAGGCTACTTTACGTACGTCCACATGACGCACAGTGGGACATAGCTTTACGTAAGGGCGTCAGAGCACGGCAACCCCCACACACCCCGCCCCCCTCCCCACAGTCTAGCTGGGAAGAAAAAAAAAACTTTTTTGTATCGGAGGAATCAACAGCCGCCATCTTGACGCGGCTCGGAATCGGGATTTCGGGGGGAGCATTATTTTTAAAAACCGATTCGACCAGCCCAGACCGGACTCAAACGGCTTTTTCATGCAGAAAATCGAAGTATTTATTCCTTAGGAGAGAATTATTGCAAACGCTTGAGGATTAGGTAGGTTTTTGTCGTCTCGAAAGCCCCCTGTATATTTGATTTCCCTTTTAGAGAGCGCCGCTTCTCGCCGTATCTCTGCTCCGAGCCGATATATTTACCGGGAGACAGCGACGAGAAAAAATATTCGCTTCATAGAAAATATTTGTTGATTTTTGCTCTTTTTATTTAAGCCAAAACTAGATTTTATGGCCGCTCGTTTCGACTACGAAAAAAATGATTATGTACAGACGTGAAATCGGCGATCTACGGCGGAAGGGATATGTTTACGCTTTGTGTAATATTTTATGATTGATTTTTATTTATTTTTCTCGAATCGAAATAATTTTTGGACGTAATTATTCAGTATAATTATGTGGGTGTTGGGTGTTGGATTATCATGGGGTGATTGTCAGTGGCGAAGCGTGGCGCTGTTGCCTTTCTTTTGAAGCTTTTCTCTCCAGGCAGCATTTCGCTAGTCTGCCAAGCTAAACCGGTTAAATTGCCCCTTTGCGTAGAGAAACGCTATCAGCTAATACGTGCCAGAAGCTGTCAAGTTGGACGGATCCTGTTTTGTTTTTTCTGCATCACCATCCACTCATAGTTGCCGACCACAATGGCTGATAATCTGTTGGATGTTGGACCCCCCAATGCAAAGCGACCGAAGCTCAATTCACCTGCTCTCTCCGCGTCAGATGGTCCAGGTAAGACAACATGTCTAAAACTAACATACAGGGAGGCTGTGTGTACGTTATTATATGTAATTTGAACAAAACTTATGTGATACAGACTTGCTTGGTTGGCTGCTGTTGCTTTATGGCCATGGATGCACGCACCTTACAAACATGAACTACAGAAATCCTATTAAAACTTCACAGACACACCACACAGATATAACAAAACTGAAAGTGTCTACAGGAATGCTGTAATGTTGCCGTGCGAGAGGGGAATAATACCATAAATTGCGATCAGGTTAGTGTAATCTCACCAGGGTACCACGAAGACTTATCACCACAGGAAAATTATATATATTATAGTGATTTTTCAATAGTGACCCCACTGCTGTTGTAACTTTTGTCAGTCGTGCAGGGCGCTCATCCACTAAAATTACACAATGGAGAAAAAAGGTAATTAAAAAGTGTGTGCTCGTCATTCTCCGCACTAAACAGTTTGATTCCATCGGTTTGGCCCGCTTCAGTCTTGACCTCTACCTTGCTGGGACAGGTGGTATCTATACAGTTTTCTCCAGGCATTTTCATGTTCAGCTGTATCTCTCAACTTAGTAATGCGTTAAAACGAGGGATTCATAGTCTTGCTCACTGACACTTTTCAACAACACACTGACTTGAACCCCAGTGGTCTTTCTAACCTAAAGATATCCGTTCCATGAAAGGCTCAGCAGTTTTTTTTCTGCGAGATTCTTGATAAAAAATCGGTCCTCTGACAAGATGTTGGGATCTTATATCTGTTTTGTCCCCACATCATCCTTCACTTAACTTATCTGGTTAGCCAAGGTGAACAGCAAAATTTAGCTGGACACTTAAGAGCAAATGCTGCCGTGATGAGCCTGAAGATCAGAAACTACCCTCAGGGTCTATATCCTCACCAATCCAACCTGCAAAACAACTTCCTTAGACTAGTGGATAGACTTATATGCAAAATATAAATATAAAATATATGGAGTTTTTTTTTTTTTAACAGCCTGTCATTTTTTATGGCTAATGTTGTGTGTGATTGCATTGGCAGTTACCAGCATGCTGTGCTCTTAAACATCACATCTGAGGTGTATGTGTGTGTCCAGCGCACAATAACATTAATTTGTCTGTCGGTGTTGTGGACACACTGGTTTCTGTTTCTGTTTCGGTAATGGGGCCAGGAACGTTACAGTCTAGTTTGTTGTGTTATCTGATGAGCTTATATCTATATTTCAATATTGTGCCATGCTGCAAAACTATACTAACAAATCCTGCAACTGTTTCTATTACTAACAGAGCAATGCAGGATATAGTTCTAGTTTGTAAATTTCGCTCCATCTTGGAAGCAGGCATCTTCACAAGCACCAGGAAGTTTTGGGGGGAACTAGCGTGGCTTCCTGACTGTCTCTGGCAGGCTTACTCAGGCTCTGGCTGCACAGCATGGCCCAGCATCCCCACCACTGGGCTTAGCTGAACTGTTGTAAATAGCCTTGTGATATACAGGGTGTCCATAAAGTCTCTTTACAATTTAACAAATGTTTTACAAAAGCAAATGAATAGACATTATGGAAATTATTACAAAATGAGGAGTAGATATTGAAGTTTTTTTTTTGCCTCATTTAATACACCTCTACATGGGCACCATTAGTTGCATGAAGCACATCAAGACGGTACTCAATTTCTTGCCTTGTCCACTGTAGCATAGCCTCAACAATGGCGGCAATGGCATCAATGATCTTTTGCATCACGTCGTTGATGTCCAATGTGATTTAAAAACTTTGATAACCACTGAGTACATAGAACAAATCTGGTTAAGATATCTCATCAATTGCTTTTGTAATAGATTTTTTAAATTGACACCCTGTAGTTCTGCTGTTCTGTTGTTTGCACTGTTTTCTAGCATAGCATGCATGACATGTAAGCACATGCACTTTCAATAAATAATTCCATACCTTATTATGATCAAGTGAGTTGCTCATTAAAGGGGCTACACATCAGAGGAACAAGCAACAATGGCAGTCAGATCAATATATATTTAATGGTGACATGTAGTCATTAATTGAGCCTTCCATATTAACTACACTATGAACTCCCTTTGGTGCAGATCAAACAGCATTTTTATAAAATTAGTCAACGGAATCGGTAGACATATTTCAGTATTGGAATGTAATTATGCCAGTTCAGTGTTATTTTGAACTTTACATCAGATTTCCACTGTGAATGAGTGATTAACAGATTCTTTTTATAAGTTGCATTGTCTTCTGATACAGCAGAAGCAGCATACATTTGTGTAATGTATTTAGCCAGTTTAATATTAACTGGCAATAAAAAAAAACAAAAAACAAGATGTTCCTCAGGATATAGGTCAGAGGTATAGTGGTTGCCACTTTTCCTGTTTGGGTCAACAGGAGCCAGATTTGATATTACACAGAAGACTTGCGGAATTGCTGGGAAACTGACTTTGCATTGCTAGTGTGACCAAAAGCCATAAGATTCCTGGATCTAGGATGACAGGGATTACGGCAGTACTACATGCTTTTAGAAACGTTTGGAAATTGGACAGACTCAGACAAAATGTTGCCACCATCCATGCAACTAGAGAATGAGATAAATATGCACATTAATATTAGTTTCCAAAACAATAAGTGATGTAATTTCTTGCATACCTTAAACACATTGTCATCTATGTGAAATGCACTTGACACAATTAATTTTTTTTAGTACCAGCTAATGGTGTGAATGGGTGAAAACAGTAGCACTGTTGGAAAAATTAGCAGTCTTGCAGGTTCTGTGTATGAGAAAGGCATTAAAAGAAGTTCGGTGTGTTGAGAGTCTAGGTCCCATCACTAGCTGCGTGCATGTGACGTCAGCAATCAGGAGAAAGTGACAAGACAGCAACTGAAGGGCTTCAAAGTTCCCACTGAGCTCTGTCCGCTTATGACCGATTGGATAAATCCATGTTTCGCAGTTTCAAGGGCTTGTGGGTAATGGTTCTTAGGAGTTTTTTTCTCCCATCACAAAACATGCATGAATGCTGAGTGGCTTGCTGTCTAGTGAACATTGCTTTGTTGATATTTGTTGTGCAATTGCTTGTACAAATTCTTAAGACCCAGCATCATCACTGACATGTTGAAAAACATGGGCCACTTTATTTCAGAGAAGCCAATTTTGTGATTACACCACCGCAGCCACCTCTTAATTCTCATCTTAGAGGGAGTACACAGGGCCTGATTCTTGTAATTGCAGTGGAGATCGAGAACATCTGTCTGCCATTTAGAAACAGCTGAGAGATGTGGAGTTTCTTTGTTTTATCCTCCTTGTCTCCTCTTGGTGGCTGCTTTATCTAGCAGGCTGACAGTCTTCAGTCTGCAGCCAAGGTAGCTCATCTTGTCAGTGGGGTGACAGGAACGATCGCTGGGCAATGGAGCAGCCTGATACCAGGCTTCACCTCACTGCTGCCAGAAACCTTGTCTGTCACAGGACACACCCACAGACGCACACAGTACGACGTTGCACAGAATCTCCTGTAGACCCACTCCCCTTAAAGTCCTGGATGTGACTCAGGATCATAAGTATGGCAAAATGTTTACAACTGCCAGGTTGCAGATGGTGGGATAAGCACCGTAGTGTTTTCCTTGAGTCGAAAAAGCCCTGATTCCAAGAAAATTCACAAGCAGATCTCTGAAAACCCTGGAATTTGCAGTCTCTCTCCTCTGTTGTCTTTTTTCTGCTCATTCTCACATACTTGCTTCCTTTTGATCAGAAATGGACTCACGAAGCAAATGAGTGAACAATTCTGTAACTAAAGGATGTCACTTTATAGAAAGGTGCTTCCAGTAATAGGGCAATATTTCATTGATTCCTGACAGTACCTGGCTATTTGTTGTTTATTTTTCTCACAGATCTGTAGTGTTACTGCACACGTTATTATGGATCCCACCAGATTTCAAGCAGAGATATGCCCACAAGCACTGTGATTGGTGATAAAATTTGTTGGCATGTTGCCCATTCATTGCCCATAATCCCTCACCCAACCATAATTCTGACTTTACCCAAGTGGGCGTATCTTGACCAAAACTCTGGTGAGATTCATAATAACGCTGACTGCACACCTCCACTATTGCAGCAGCACACACACATGACTGAATAGCTCAGTTTATGGCCAAGGTTTAGAAAGGAGTCATAACCCAATATATCCCCATGGGCTTGGCTCACTAAATCACATTTGCTATCGGTAAAGCATATCCATTATTGGTACTGTGACAGATAGCAAACACGCCCCCTCTGCCATGTCCAGCCCACTGCACACTGAGCTGTCCCTTAAAGCCACAGATTAGCATGCAGCCTGTCTTTGATGTTTATGTTAATGTGTGACAGGTTTTTTTATGACACTCCAGTCTCGTGTCTGTGTGCATTTGTGCTTGTGCCCACAGGCTAGTGTCAATCGTGTTTTCATTTGTATGGCTGAGTGGGTGTGTCGGTGCCTGTGGTGAGAAATGGGCACCACTATCCAGCCCCACTGTTCACCTAGC
>OMLB01034647.1:13910-25572 GCA_900302555.1 Myripristis jacobus | reverse complement strand
AGCCTGCCATTGAAGTGTCCCACTTCCTGGAATGGATGAGCTTGGAGCCCCAGTCGATGGTTTGGCTGCCTGTCCTCCACCGTGTGGCCGCGGCGGAGTCTGCCAAGCATCAGGCCAAGTGCCACGTCTGCAAACAGTGTCCCATCAAGGGTTTCAGGTAGGCCTGCCGGTGTGGGTGCACAAATGTACATGCTTCATATATGTTACACACATCCGTATTATAAATGGGAAGAAATGGAAATAAGGCTAAATGGAACCAAGGCTGGGGAGTAATTGTGTTGCATATGTTAAATACAAAAATATCATTTCATCAAGTTACCCTAAAAACAATTATGAATTCAGATTACACATACTTAGATAAAGGAAAGGGGAAAAAACGGGGTATTAGTAGAAGGTGTTCTAAATCCTCATACCGTTTGGCACAGAAGGAAATTTGTGTACACTTGCAAATGTGAAATAATGTCCTGATTTGTTTCTTTTCTTATCTATATTTTTAATACCTCAAATATGGCAAAGTAATCTCAAAGTAGCAGAAATAAATGACTGAGTTTGGATCATGCATAAAAACATACACCTACAACTCCCACCCCTCCATTCTGCACACCAGCACACACAGTCCCCTCTCATCTGCCCGCGTCTCTTACAAGAATCATTTTATCCTCTCTGTCATATTGATCGTGACAGGTATCGCAGTTTGAAGCAGTTCAATGTGGACATCTGCCAGACATGTTTCCTAACCGGTCGGACTACCAAGGGAAAGAAGCTGCACTACCCCATCATGGAGTACTACACACCAGTAAGGCTCTCAAACACTACGAAGTGAAGGAACTGAATACCAATTCGAGCCTATACGAGTATCTAAAACTCAGCTGTACTCAAGAAAAAGCGCCACTATCTCCTTGTTCCTTCAGCTAGACAATACTGTAGCTTAGGCGCTTCCCCACTGCAAGATCCCTATCAAACTCTAAGTGTGTGCTGTTATGTATACTTATGCTATAGTACACAGAGATTGAGCACCACTCAGCAGCAGTAACATCCTGTTTGGCTCACACCACACTCGCATAAAGTGCTATCTGGAACACCCACTGAGCACTAAACCCCACTAAGACCCAAGTCTTAAGAAACTACACGCACAGTCGCCGAAGTCGAGTTGATTCTACCGGAGCAGCTCTTTGTAGTTGTCTAGCAAATGCTGGAGTGCACTGAAATGGTGCCAGATTTCATCTCTAATCAATGCTGAGCTGTGAGATATGGCAAAAGGCCATTTGCGCAATGATTTTTTTTTTTTTCCACTGGGCAATATTTTACAGTTCTGGTTTAACTGGAGCTAGCTACAGTTTTTCACAGCGTCTAGGCAGGCAGGCGCCTATAGATTTCTACTAAATGATGGAGAGGAGATGAGAAAGAAGAGGAGCGGGGAGAGATAAAAGAGAGAGAGAAAAACATCGACTGAGAAAATAGGAAAGATCTGAAAGAGGCAGGCAGACAGAGAGACATACAACAGAGACTAAATGAGAAAGCATTGAGAGGAATAGTTCAGTGAGGTCAAACTGAGACAAAAATGGCAAATAGCGGCACAGCCCCATGGCACAGTGAGAAAATTTTGCATGAGGTCATCCAGGGAAACTGCTGCCAACAACATGTGAAACATTTCTTAAGTGGTGCAATTTGTCTGTCACCCTTCCACTCTTCTGCACAACCCTCACCCCATCCTCCCTCTCCCTCATGCCTCCCTCCACCCTCCTTCCCCAACCTGTCAAACCTTAAATCACACTCTAGACCACCTCGGGGGAAAAGATGAGGGATTTTGCCAAGACTCTGAAGAATAAGTTCAGGTCGAAGCAGTACTTCAGCAAGCACCCTCAGAGAGGTTACCTGCCAGTGCAATCTGTGCTGGAAGCCGAGAGCTCGGAGACGTGAGTCACACATGTAAACACTCGCAAACACAGTCTCATACCCTTGCAAACACTCACACACACATACACACAAACGCTGACTCTCTATCCTTATCTCTCTGTGTCTTTTCCTCTGTTCTGCTCTGTCTCTGTCTCTCTCTCTCACACACACACACACATCTCACACAAACAAACACTTAGCACACTTAAGTGCACTCTCCAGAGAATTATAACGAGAGCAGCTGTAATGATCATGTGCCACAACTTTTGGGTACACCAACTTAGTGAAATGAGTTAAAGGGGCAGTTCCATAATAATTAAGATAATGCTGTTCCTGTGTCCTCTTGCTCTTGGTCATAATCAATCTATGCACATGAGGAAATCTCTCCTGAAGCAAAAAGACTAAGACTAAAATATATGACATGATGAAGAGACGCAGATTGAGGAGCCTGGTACCCTGGATGATTTGTTATGATAATGGGTTCAAGTTTTGGTTCCTCGTGATGTTGTTTTGTATGCGCGCGTGTGTGTGTGTGTGTGTGTGTGTGTGTGTAAAACCTCAAGCAAACACGGAGTCCAGAAGTTAAGCTCTCTGTTTGTTGTCAGCCAAGCATGTCTAAGCTTTGTCTCTTGTTGATATCACAGATAAGAGTCTAGCTTCCCTTCTTTTTTTTTTCTCCACAATAGACTTTTCCATGTTGTAAATATAAAGTGTAATCTCTATGATTAATTGTGCAAACGAAGATTTAAGCCCTGTTCAGACAGGACTAGTTTTATAGGGGCACCTTAAGTAACGTGCATCACAGACCTCACCTGTGATATGATGGTGTGTTCGGGTCGACCTCTCTAACCAGTTATCAGTTGTGACGAACCACCTCGACACTTTTGGACAACGTGAGAATAATGTACCAGATAATATTAGATCATAATTCAATCTATAAATAATATCCACACAATTTGCCTTTACTGATCATAATGTGTGTAAATGATAAACACTGGTCCTATCAGTAAGCAGCCATTAATATAATGATCTAAATAACATAATCCTGACATTCGTTGTTTACATCTTTCATAATGTTATTGGTTCAGCTTCTGAACATCCCAGCTAGGGCTAGGCGATATGGACAAAATCAAATATCACAATATTTGTAACTGAATACCTTGCTGTAAATACTGTGAGGGTTTATTATTACTATTGTTGTTGTTGTTGTGGTGGTGGTGCTTTAACAAAATATTTACACCATGGGATCTTTCATAAACAGTCATTAGTCATGTGGTTATGATGACCAAGCAGATAGAGGGAAATAACAAAACAGCTAGAAGCGTCTAATCAGGAAAAGACAACACTCTACTATATCACTATGTTGTTATCAAAAATCCCAGGTGACATCTGGTCTTCTGTCACAGTGTGGATGTAATATCAATGTACTGCCCTGCCCCGATCCCAGCAGACATACTTTATGTGTTCCTCAGTGACCCGTTACGACCCGAACACAAACACAAAGTAAATACGAGTCGGTCACGTGACATTTGTCTGACTTTTTGTGCTGTACGCTGCCGCCCCAGTGCAGCATCTGACCCCAGCCTCCCATCTGACTCGACCCTGTCTGTGCTTTTCCACAGAAAGGCGTGGTGATTATTACAGGGCAAATTACCTCCTCACAGGCCCTCTGATAAAATTTAATCCAGACTGAGTGGGAACCTGTGCATGGAATTGAACAGTTATCACAACGCTTGGACCGCTGTCAGATATCGCAGGCCCTGTTCATGTTATTTACTTATTTGATGAGTGTCTTACACCGTGCAACTAACATATGATTCACCGTATACTGCTGTGACAGTCTGCTGTTATGGAAATATTGGAAACAGTTTCTCACTGATGTAACTGGCATGGGCAGCCTAAAACCACCAGCCAGTTATAACGCTTACTGTGAGTCTACAAGCCACTCTCATCTTCGTAATACTGGGGAGAAATTACAGAGATTCTAATCCTGTCCGAATGGGTGCATGAAATTACAGACGCCCTGTATTAGTAATTAAAACTCAGACGTCGTTCGGGAAACTAATCCTGTCCGAATAGAGCTTTGGCTCCGCTTTTCTGCCACCACGTGCGCACACACTCACACTCACACAGAGTCTGAATGCCTTGGAGAGGTATTGATGCTGACTTGCCGCGTGCTTCTATTATTTCTAGGCCCTGCTCATCACCGAAGCTTCCCCATGCAGACACACACAGCAGGATTGAACATTACGCCAGCAGGTACGTGGCTTACTGCGCTATACTGTGATATGAATACAGCAAACGCTCCGTCTGTCTCTCTCCTTCACTTTCTGAACTCCAAATCAACCCCCTCTCTTGATATTCATTTCACTCCTGCCTCCCCCCTTCGTGCCTCCCGTCCCACCTCCATCATCTCTGCTCCCTCACCCCTTAGCCTTCGCCACACACTGATTGAAGTATTGATTGGGCTGCGTGCAGTGAACTCTGGCTGGAGTGGAAGCCCTACTGCCCGGCATATTTTTTCTCTCTTCTCATAAACACATACTTACACACAAACACACATGTACCCACACAAGCAGAGCAGTTTGTGTTTATAGCGTGTTGTGTGCAGGGGTCACCAGGGTTCATCATGCCTGGCGGGCTGTCACTTGCTAGGGCAGTGAGCCCATTGGTCACCTGGGAGCTGTCAGTGTAGATTAGTGTCTGTCTGACAGGTTATAAACAGGGCACAGCACTGGACTCCCACACTCCTGGAAGCTCTGCCCACAGTACTGCAGAGCTGGACACACATCCCGTCCTTCTGAGCCTACAGTGTGTGTGCGCGCGTATGCATTTGCAAGCGCGCCATTGTGGATTCCTTCCCTGAGGCTCTAACACACAACAACTTCACACCCTGCCAAAACAGAGCAAACACACACCAACAAGAGAGCAGACGAGACTGTCCTCTTTCTTTACCTCTCTTATCTTTCCCTTTTCCCTTCCTGATGTTTTTTCCTTGGCTTTTCTCCTTTTTCTCCCACTCTTTTGATCCCCCCCTTCTATTGTCTTCCCCCTGCAAATTCAGTTATTTTTCTCAATTTCTCCATTCTCTCAAATCCCCCCTTTTTTTCCATTGACATATGTAGATTTGTATATATTATTAAGTTCCCCTATGTTTGCTCATTTGTTTCCAGTGAGAGTTGTTTGCTTCAAACAGCCTGTTGGCTCCAGCTGGACAGCCAGAAAAACTTAACTGGCGTTGCAGACCAACTGTGGCTGCCAGCAGTCCTCGGCAAATAAAATAAAACAGAAATAGAAAAATGGTCACACTGTAACAGTCCAATTTAGTAAAAGTGAGACACATTCGCTGAGAACAATCGTTGACCCTCTGTAACCCGTTGAGAAAGAGTGAGTGAAAAACTCCCACAGTTGAATATTTTACTTGTCCTCATGTTGTATCTTTGTGGTCTCGTAGCAGCTTTGTTCAGTCTAGTTTTCTTTCTGTGCACCTTCATAAAAGGCAGACATTCTTGCAGTTTCAAGCATCTTAAATCTTCTGTACTTGAAAAAAAAATCAATAAGGGGTCATGTTCCACACTTGCTGTTCAATTTTTATAATAATAACATTTGCACATTGGGGTAATCTTCATAGTGGTGTCTTGGAATTTCAGTTTTGAAATGAGCAAGCAAGTTTCAAATAAACACAAAGAACATGATCTTGTACACAATAAGCTTTGCAAATGAGTGAGGTGAAATATTTTATTTATTTTAATGAACTGTCACTGGTGCCCCACTGGCTTGGTGCATGTTGGGAAATGCACGTAGTGGGAGGATGGAGCTTGTTTATTTTGGTCTGAGGGTGGTATAAAAACAAAGGCGAAGAGATCATCAAAATTGATAGCGTTCATCCTCTGGGTAGCATGGATGCGCTTCCCAAATTTCATTGCAATCTGTCCAGTAGATTCTTAGATATTAAATTTGAAATTCTGGCCTGAGGTTGGAGCTGTAGGAAAGGTAATGGGGTCACCAAAATCCAGAGGAATCCTCCTTTGGGGAGTATAAAAGCACTCACTAAATATCATGGCAATCCATTAATTAGATTTAATGATTTCTCATATCTCATGGGCTAGTTTTAGGCCTGAGGGTGGTATTACATGAAACATCATGAGGTCATTAACTGGCAGGGTTCATCCTCTGGGGAGTATGGATGTGCTCAGCAAATTTAATGGCAATCAACTCAATGTATTTCGAGATATGTTGCCTTGAACAGATGGACGGACAGACGGACACTACTATCTTTAGGGCCTGCCTGCCTTCAGGGAAAATATGTGTATTTATTATTTCGGCTGGTATTTACTCTAATATACTCTTGGCAGGTAATTTGTATATTATTTCATTTAGCCTCTGTCAGGTGAGCCAAAATGTTTCTGTGATACTTAATGAAACACAACAAGATTGCACATTATAGTAAAATTCACTCATACATGACAGCAGATAGCAGATACAGTGTGTTTCGTGAACCTGATGAAGTGATGCAAAACATATTTTGTATCTACTATCATGTAAAGAAATTTATTATCTATTAAGTAAATCAGTCCATGAAACAGTGTGTTTATAAGAGTGTGGATTTATCTCCAGCTAGCCTGTACCACACACCCTGAATGTACATGGGTGTCACATGGTTAAACTTAGCTATATAGCTTTATTGCCATGTACAGCTGTAGGGAGAAGTGCTGCTGGTGACCAGAAGTGCATTGGTCCAGTGTGCCATGATTATACTGACTAAAAATGAATGAGTATTGGCAGTTGTAGATTTGGACACGAGCAAAACGGGAACAGTTTTTGCTTGCCATACTCACACTTGAGCATGATCTGAGCACTCCTCTAATGGGAGTAGACAGTGCTTATTATGGCCGGGACGAATATTTCATCGGTCCTGTGGCGGCATGCAAAATTGACTACAGCTCAGTTATTTTTCAGTCATGTATTCAGGTCTTTCTTTTCTTGCTTTATTTCTATAATTTTTTTTCCTGGAGCCCCTTACCTGCCAGTTAATATAGAACAAAAAAGAGAGAAATCACATCTTTTTATTCATTCCCCTTATCATTGTCACTGCTCTCTTTGAACACTAATGGAAAATCAGCTTGATATCAAAATACCGGTTGTCAGAGCTGGCAGGTCAGTGTTTGAAATTTTCCCCTTGGGATGACGTCTTTACAATGTAGAAGGATGTGTGTTGGAGTTTACGTGAGATGTGTGTGTGTGTGTGAGAGAGAGAGAACAGTGCCCTACCACCAGTGAGGGGTGTATTTGTGAGTCCAGGGTAATAACATAGTCTCCAGTCATCTCAGGGGAGATTAGGTATTTGATGTTTGAGGTTAACTTTAAAGGTCCACATTTAGCGGCATGTCATACACACAGAGAGTCTCTCCCTTTCTCTCTGGAGTAGAGTTCAGTTGTTTCATCATCACTGCTGATTTGACACCTCACAGAGGACGAGGAGAACTCTGCATAGAAGTCGGTTAGGAATTCCACCCACAACCTCACCCTCTCCCTCTTCTCATTTCCTTTCGCAGCCATATTAGTCCATGAAGCAAAACGCACACGCACGTGCACACACACACACACACAGCTCTTCCCTATTACATTCTGCCCTTCCCTATTTCATTTGCTATTGTCCTGACTGAGACTAAAGGTTTGCAGAGGCCATATGACGAATAACCTCGATGATTGAATTACCAGCAGTCAGGTTCACGGCACAGGCCTGCCCTAACAAGATGTGGATAAATCCTGAATTCTCCATGTTTTGGTCTCAGTGGGGGAGGACAGGGGGAAACTGGGATGCAAAAAGGATCTCTTTGACAACCCCTACATCACACAGCGCTCTTCCTCTCATCCTTCACTCCTTCAGCTGTTGACATTCAGCGGAAGATGATGCAGTGCGGGAGCGTGTTTGTCTACACAGATGGTTGGAGTGCGGGGCGGTGCAGATTTAAGAGAGCTTTTCAGGGGAATTCATGTGTGTGTGAGCACATGCGGATGTGTTGCGTAGCTTGTTTGCATGTGTTTTTATGTATGTATGTATGTCTTAGCTCGTTTGCATCAGTAGGCTGGCGCTGTGTGCTTGTCAGTTCTGCGTTGTTCAAAGGAAAAATCAACCTTTAAACATTTTCCTTGAACATTACAGATTCATAATATATACCAGTGTATATATTATGAATCTGTAATGTTCAGGATTAAGGTTGAAGTTTTTTTTAATCACTAACTTAACATTTCCCAGAACGACTTTGGCCAGTTTCTTGATAGCGGGGCTAAAAATTTTGGATTCAGATGTGTTGAGGTGGAGAGACCAATAGCAACACCAGATGAGAGGAGAGCAACAGTTGCACCATTTGCTCAAACGCAACATGTCTTGAGGCCCCATTGCATTATGGATTATTGAGGCTGATGTTGACGGAGAGAGTGGTACCTCTGCCTCATTCATGATGGATTTCTGCCTGCGTGATTCTTGAATGTAAAATGGGGGGTCTTTGCTCTGACTCTGTGGGACTAATAATAAAATCCGACATCTGCTGTTGATGTTTCACAAAGCTGAAATGTTTTTCGGCTATCAAGCCTCATTGTAGCCGTGCTGGACATATCTCGATATGACACAATACTGTCTACATTTGATGAATACACAGTAAAAATAAATAAATAAACAAATAAATAAATAAAATAAAAAATACCACCAAACAACAAAACTGACCCTGAATTGCTCCAAAAGTTTTATTTTTAAGATCTGAAGAGGAGTTTTTATGATGTATTTTACCTCTAACGAAAAGTTTGCTGATCTCCTGGCTCCTGGCTTTGGATCGTATCAATCGAATCGAGTCAATTTCCAGTTGGGATTTGCTCATATTCACACGAGCACAGCCAAACAAGCGAAATGACAGTGTAAGAAACCGGTATTTTTCTCACAATATGTTTTCATCGCATCGTTTTTTTTAAAACTAGGCATAATGAAACAGTGCAGTGAGCAGCAGGTACCACAGAGCCTCTGACCGAACGCAGGGCAGAATACATAAGCAGAGGCTCTGTCCTTGGTCCTGAACACTTACACAGCAGCTCACTTGTGGCTTCCTCTTGCTCCCAGAGCAGATGCTGCCTTCGGTGCTGGAAAGCAACATATTTCAAGTGTACTCAAAAGGCTTTTTATTGACTGCATACTGTAACGGAAAACGTTGCCCAGCGTGTTGCTGTGATATCCTCTCTCTTAATGGACATTTTCATAGCCTGATCTCCCTACTCGATACATTCTTTTTATCGCAGTTGTCTGCACCTCTGAGAAACTACATTGCCTTTGTAGTTCCGCCACATAGTAGCTTTGTTTGATGCTTCTGAACGGCCTGGTGTGCAGCTTCAGTCCACAGTACTAAATGCCACAGGTTCAGTTGACAATATCCACAGTGCTTAAACGCTAAACTGTACTTAATGTTGTTTTATCTCTCGTTGTAGAAAGCAGCACTTCCCCAGTGTGTGACAGCATCAGTCTGCGGCGTGTGCTCCAAGAACTACCGTGACTCATCAACTCTTCTGTCTTCCTCTTCCGTGTGTGTCTGTGTGTGTGTGTGTGTGTGTATGAATATCTGGGGGAATTTGTACTCATGCGTGCACGTGCCCCATACGCGTGCATGCATGCGCGTGTGTGTGTGTGTGTGTTTGTGTGTGCAAATGTGTATATATAGATTGGCGGAAATGGAGAGCCAGAATTGTTCATTCTTCACGGATAGCCTGTCTCCTGATGAAAGTCTGTGAGTATGCTGCCACCCCCACAGTACACACCCTCTCATTACAACCGCAGCCTTTCTCAGACTATGCGTGTATTTGTGTGCCTGTGTGTGTGTGTGTGTGTGTGTTGATACATTGATACTGTGTGTATGCGTGTGCACATGCCCATGTATGTTCTAATGGTCGGAAAAGATTGGGCAATCACATAAATAACGCCTTCCATAATGAAAATAACCCACAGCATGGCAGCACACACACTCCCCCTTCATCATATGCACAGCCGCTGTGATTAAAGACTATGGCAGCGGGTACAAATCCAAGGACCTACTGAAGAGAGAGAAGGGAGGAGAAGTGTGTCTGTGTGTCTGTGTGTGTGTATGTGAGTGTGTGTGTTCGCACGCACATCTGTGTTTCTAAAGCTGGAAGCTGGCTAAATGGGAGGGGGCTGATGAGGTTACAGAAGGGAGAGGAATTGAGAGCTTTAATATGAATGAGGCAGCCAAGAAGGTGAGTCCTCATTACAGAAAGCGCAGAAATTGCTTGGTGGAGAGAGTGTGTAAGGCAGTTCAAGATCATGTGCTTGTCTGTGTCTGTGCCCATCTCTTATTTGGTTGACATCTGTGTGGGTGTTCAACTATGTCTTCCCTCTTTGCAGTAATTCTTTTTTTTTTCACAGAGCCTCAGAATCAAGACTGGTAGCCCAGTGGCTCTGTGCAAATAGTTTTTAATTCTTTATAGGGCTCATTTTTTGTGGGAATATGTTCAAAAAGGAGTATACCTGCATGTTTTGACTTTTCATCAACATTCGTGATTGTGTCTGTCCAAGACAAATGTTGGTGTGTGTATGTGTACTCGAATGCGTTAGTGCTTTACAAGTCAAGGCTGGGTTACCCCGTTCATTTCCATTCATGCTCAAAAAAACGTGAGAAGCTGCTCTGTGAAACTTAAAAGTTGTTATGCATAGGTGAGTCTTGCACAGCATGTACTTCTACTTGCACAAATTTGGAGGGAACTTTTTTGTGATTGGCAGCTTGGAGGGCAGAACCCCGAGCATAGTGGAGGCCAAGGATTATCTGAAAGTTGCAGCACGGAACAAGGAAACACGTTCATTACAAGTAAACAGAGGGAATACTTGGTATTCAGCTCAGCACACACCTAAACTAGGCAGCTAGCACCAGCTAGGCCATTTTCATCTCACTGCACTCAAAGTTAACAACAAGTGATACCTCTCCGAGCTTTGAATGTGGAACACATTTAGTATTAATGTGCAAGTTTTAAGGAATAATTATAAAGTAAAACAGTAATTTCAGACAAGGTTCTAGCCGGCCAAGTATTCATAAGATGGAATTACTTATGTATAGCAACATTCAGGTTTCACAGGGCAGTTTTCAAATTTTTTGAACATGAACAGAAGTGAAATGGGACATGTCTGCCTCGACTTCTAAACTATCAAAGCATATTCTGTGCACACCTCTGAATAACTGATATTTGTATGGATACGTATGATTACGACTGTGAAAGTCAAAACAGGACTGGTACGTTCCTTTAAGTGTGTTTGTGTGTGTGTGTGTGCGTGTCTACCAGGTATTACTAATGTTGTAGGGATGTAAATCTTATTACACAGTCATGTTGTGGGGACTTGCCTCCCTTATGTGGACAAAAAGCAATTGCCCTCAGTGAAAATGATACATTTTAGGGTGAAGATTTGATTTGAACGGTACAATTCAATTCAATTTTCAATTCAATTCAATTTTGTTTATTTATATAGCCCAGAATCACAAATTATAAATTTGCCTCAAAGGGCTTTTCAGGAATTACAACATTCTCTGTCCTTAGACTCTCACATCGGATGAGGAACAATTCCCAAAAAAAACATTTAACAGAGAAAAAATAAGAAGAAACCTCAGGGGAGCAACAGAGGAGGGATCCCTCCCGAGGACGAAAGGACGTGCAATACATGTTGTAGATACAGAAAACAAACAACAAAAGATATGTATGTATAATGCAAAGGCACTAA
>OMLB01034647.1:0-10524 GCA_900302555.1 Myripristis jacobus | reverse complement strand
CGATATGCTGCTTTATTTGGCTTTATTGTGTCCTAGTGGCTGACAGCCTCAGACATTTTCCCTAAATGAGGTAAAATCTTTTTCCTACCCACTTAATTTGATACCAGAGGCGACCTTGATTAGTCTGATTCATATGAATAATTTTCTCTTGTCTTCTGTTTGCCCCTGACCTGTTTAGACACATGGAGGCAGTCATATACATGAAGCTACACACACACACACGCACAAACACACACACACATACATGCATGTAGCCCTTGGGTGTCTGAAACCTTGACCCAGTTCAGTTTTATACCGTGTATGCCTCCTGTTATGACGCCACAGTGGGCTTTGTCATTCTTATTTATTACTCGTGGCTGCACTGGCTCAGTTTATGTTGTCTGCTGTGGCCCTCATACGGCCCATACCTGAGCAATACAGACAAAATTCAAACAGCTTCGATCTGTTGGACTGGGTATTTGTGCTCACTGACCTCTTGTTAGCACAGTTATTATTTGCCCCAGACCGACGGTCACTGCTAAATTGGCAGCTGATATACTGATCCGTGATTCTCCGGCAACAAGAGGAGGGGCACGTGTTCAGTAATGCTTCATGGTTCAGTCAGTTAATGGCTCTAGCTGAACTCGCACTGAAATAAACACAACTGACTTATTGCAGCTCATAGTCAAAATCAAGATAATTGCTCTCTGTGTTAGGTGTCAACAATGATTTGCCCCGTGCTGCTTGTATGTCATAAACATCATTATAATTACTCATACACACAAAAAACCTCACAAACACAGTGTCTCAGATAAGGCATATTCCTTTCTGCCAAATGTCTGCTGGATAAATATGAACACGTCTCCAGTTTGATGTGTGTGCAGGCCTTTGTGTGTGTGTGTGTGTGTGTGTGTGTGTGTGTGGCTATTTTGTATGTGATCCATCAACATGCAAGGCTGACTCTGTGGCCTCTCCATCCTTCCTTTCCTCTGGCTGCTCCAGGGTGCTGCAGGGGGAGTATCGGCGGCTCAAGTGGAAGCACGAGGAGGCGGCGTCGGTTCCCATGCTGACTGAATCCGGGGAGGGGGATCTGGGCTCGCCCACGGCCAGCGGGCAGCAGGATGAGGAGCTCCTGGCTGAGGCGCGGGTCCTCCGCCAACATAAGACACGCCTGGAGACCCGCATGCAGATCCTGGAGGACCACAACAAACAGCTGGAGTCCCAGCTGCGCAGGCTCAGGGAGCTACTGCTACAGGTAGTTCAGGGTGCCGCTGGGACAAGGCGTGGAGGGGGTAGGGGTGGTGGTCATGGTCTGTGTGTGAGAGTTAAAGATGTTAGCCTGACTCAGAAAGACTGAAGGTCGTTGGTTTGAACCCTGCAGTTGCTAATGTGTCCATCAGCGGCGCGCGCTCTGTTGGGCTGTCCTTGAGCAAGACACTAAAGACGCTGAAGTCACTCTGTAAACTGTAAACTGTGACAGTCTGAACCGGGGGAAGAGCTCAAGAGCAAAGGGAGAGCTGTAATTTGAATAGAGGGCACAGGGAGACAAATTCAAGTTCAGCTGCATTTGTATGCATCAGGGCATGTACATTAGGATTTCAGGAGTGTAGTGCTTCGCAAACAGTCTTAAAGTACAAAGAGACAAATCCAAGTTCATATGGAAAAATAAAAATGTGCAAAAAGACAGAGCTTTCCCGGAAACGTAGATTCTGGAGACCGAGGAGACCAAGGCGATGCAGGTGTTGGAAAGAATACATAATGCAGGAGAGGGAAGTCAATAATAAGATGATAAAAAATTTTAAAAAAAACTAGAAAGAGTTAAGAAGGATGGCAAGCCTTTTAGAAACTCAGACAATCTATAGCCTAATAGAGAAGATTAGTGCTGCTCTAGGGGAAAGGTGTGAGAAAGAGATGGATAGGAGCTGACTCTGAGCTACTATAATAAAGAGTCAGTTGGGAACATTGAGGGGAGAGGTGTAAATTGTAAATGCAGTTCACTTAATCAAGGAGGGGCGTGGGGTGGGGCAAATTGGAGAGACAGACTCTGTTATAGGATGAGGGACAGGGACGCAATGACACTTCCACAGGTTAAAGACTAGGAAATTGAGTGTGGCAAAGGAGGGATCATTTAGTGTAACGAGAGCGCCAGAGAATGTGTAAAAAAAAAAATAATAATTTGAATTCAAGGTGTCTTTGTTAAGGGTGGTGGATTGGACTTTCTCCCCATTTCCATGTCCAAAATGCCGGCCATTCTTTTACTGCACAAGGATTATTCACGCCCCAGAGCTCCCCTTTTCTGTGTGAATGGGTGACAGGAGGGAAATAAGGTACATACTGTAGGTATTCCTTCTCTCTCAGGACCATTATTGCAGTTTCATTTCCTTAAAAAGTGCTGTAAAATCTGCCTTTGTAGATTGTGGAAGTATGTATGAATCCCTCCCAGTCTCTGAAGAGACTTCAGTTTCACCGCAATTGCCGAATGCACTCACCTCCTGAGTATTGCTACAGTATTGCTAAATAACAAAACAAAACTCGAGCGCAGCAGGTTGCATATATGCGCTGTTGGGGGGGGGAAGACTGATGTTGAGTCACATTACGTGTCTCTGTGGTCTCAGACCTGTTCCCACCGCTGTCAACGTGTCTTGTGCAATACTGCTGTGTGCAGTGCAACTCTGTCTGTCTCCCTCTCTCTGCCTCTCTGTCCTTTCCATCTGTTTATCAAAGTGCAAAACACAATATTCTGATGGTTGTTTGTAACAGCTGTAGGGAAAAATTGCCTTTTTTTTCCATAATCCCTCTCAGAGATGCCAATTGAGGACTGCTGGCTGGGTGCCATTAACCATCACATTCATTACAATCTGAAAGGCAAAATGACTCTGGCTCCGCTATCTGAGTCTGAAACATGCAGTGTGATGTTTATGAGCAATAATTTGCAATGAATAATAATGAGTGTTTCCTGACAGCCCAAAGATGATTCGGAGGCCAATGGGTCGGAACCGTCAACCCTGTCCTCTCCTGTGTCTGGAGGGGGTCACCACGGGGAGCCGGCCAGCAGAGAGACCACTGACACCGAAGCAGCAGGTCAGCGGCGTGTGGCGTAGCCGAACCGTCCGGCTGCCACACCAGTGTGACCGCGTTTGGCATATGCAGAGCCGACACGTTGAATCTGAGACGAGCGATCTGCCCTCGGAGCTCTAACATTGTGTCGCATGTGTGTGTGTCTGTGTGTGTCAGGCGATGATATGGAGCATGAGCAGGACACGGTGCTGCAGCTCCAGGAGGTCATTGAGCAGCTGAGGAACGTCTTCCCTTCAGAGCCGGGTGAGTTTGGCTCGGCTTTACGGATCTTAGCGGCAATAATCAGCCACGCTTCAGAAACAGTCTCTTTGCTCTTCCATCACCCCAGAGAGAGTGAGAGATGGAGAGGAGTGCAAATATGTACTGCTGCGGGTCAATAGTTGAAGGGAGGGGCAGGGAGATTAAATGGCAGCAGGAGAGGAGTATGATAAAGAGAGAGGCAGACAGAGGCAGGGAGAGCGGCGGAGAGGAAGTGTCAGTGTCGCATTTTACAGACTGTCCCTTTGCATTCGGCGTGCAATTTGCCGGCCAGTTCAAAGCCTGTAATTTCAGTAAAGAAAGGGATTATCGTAATTATCAAGCTTTCTTAGTTATGACCGAGGCTGTTGCCACAGTCTAATGCATGTGCTCTGAAAACTGTCAATGCCTCTTTCCCCAATTCTCCTTTTCCCCTCTCTTCTTCTCTTTTCTAATTTCAGGCACCACCTCACTCATCTAACCCCGAGAGAGGGCCTTCAAGAGAAGAGTGATGCCTGAGGGGAGGCCTGATGGTGGAACGATGGAGGGAGGGGGAGGGGGAGCAGGCTCCGTATGGCTGAGGTCACCGCCACCGTACACCAGGCCCTGCGACCACAACAGCAGCTATCTTACCCAGAGCTAACCCTCTAATGGAACTCTGTGCACTAAAAGCCTTTTTCACACAAATGGCTAAAGGCTAACGCTAACGTCCGCCCGGCCAGGCTGCGCTCGCTGGCTCGGCTAAAATTAGCGGCCCAGCCTGACACCGTGTTAACCAGCCAAAGGAGACAAATGCTAGTGGCAGGCCAGGGAGAGACTAAAGCGAGAGGAGGATGTTTGTGCCCCGCCAAGACACTGTGCTAACCAGCATCTCTGTAGTCGTCTTGAGGTGTGAAGCTTTATACCAGTCCACAGCACAAATTGGACTTTCCATAAAGAGGACTTTAAAAATGCAAAAAGGAGTAATAACATATAACCCCTTGTTCTGTCAGAATGCCAGTAACTTCAATGTGTTTGTGCGTTTTCTTTTTGAATGTGTCATCATGCTTTTTTTTTTTTTTTTTTTTTTTTTTTTTTTTTTTTTTTTTTTTGGTCATGCCTCCAATATAGCAATAAAACTTTACCCCACACCTATCCAGCTGTACACATAGACTGTGTGTTAAATTGGATATATTGATTGGTGTAATTGCTAGCCTCAGGAACGTTGACAACAAACAATTGTGATTCCATGCCTCAGGGGCCCTGGTGAAGCTTTGGTCTTTAAAACAAGGCCCCTAACCTATGATTTCACATTGATCAACACCAATGTTTCCATCTATCTTGTCCCTTTGGATTAGTCAAAAAAAAATGAAAGAAAAAGAGTTAAGCTCACCTTTCGCAACCTCACCTAGACGATACTGCCTCAAAGAGATCAAAGAATATATGAAATGACACAATGTCAATATGACATTTTGTTGCCAGAGGCAACATGGCATTGAAAAGCAGCGCAAAGATTAGTGTGAGGAGAAAATCTGGCAAATCCAGACAAGTCAAGGTCATTACACACAAACACACACATGCGCACAGAGACACAGCACACGCACAAACACGCTCACCAGCAAACACACTCAAATACACACAAATATGTACACACAGACATTGACTGAAATACACACATACATACATGCACACGTGTTCATATAAGAATAAACTGGCATGAACAGACACATGCATACATGCAGCGCCTCCCCCCTCTGTCTCTCTCTCTCTCTCTCTTCCTCTATCTCTCACACACACACCTACGCACACACACATGCGCACTTTTAATATCCCATAGCGGCTAAGCGTGTCCACAAATTTGTCCTTTTCTTGTTGTAATGCAAAACATCAGCAGATTTCATTATTACGCAAATTAGTTAGTTTCAATTGTGCAAATTCAATATCAGTGTGATAGGCCCTCAGAAAATGTAAACTGTTTTGAAATTCAACACATTATCAGCAGGGAAAAAAAAGGTTCATTATGTTGCCTTTGCATATCATTGTCTCTGGAAGTACTTATCCATAAATGTTAAACACAAGCTTTGACTCACAATCAATGTAGGTATTGTGGTACAGTCGATAATCATCCACAGGCTGGCTAAAATGCTTTCCACAGTGGTTCTCTCAATCCCACTGACAAGTCACAGGGAAAAAGAAAGAGGTAGGTGTGTGCGTGTATGTGCATGTATGTGTGTGTGTGTGTGTCAGGTGGAGAGGCCAGCACAACATGCACCTACACACTCAGCCCATCCACCTCGGGCAGTATCTATAATCTGCATAACAATGTAATCATAATCTGCTCGATGCCCCCCCTACCTGCTCCATCCTTGTTACGACAGTAGCGGCACTGAATCTGCCTCTGATTGTTTTGGCAAAGCACCGGCTATTTCATCAGTGAAGTGAATGACAACCACATTGAAGAACACCTCACTTAAATCATTAATCACAAGATAATTGGATTGAAAATTAGGGAGACATTGCCTTTGTATTCCATTAGCTGGAGTGGGTTTCTCATCACTCTCCAGCGGTGAGCGCTCCCCTCTCCATAACCTATGCCCGCCTCTCTCGCTCCTCCTGGGGTTTTTAGAAGTGTTTGGGAACAAGTAGGATAAGAAAAAGGGAGAGGGAGTGTGTGTGCGCACGTTTGTGTGTGTGAGAGAGAGAGAAAGAGAGAGAGAGACATTGGGAGTAAAGAGGAGGATGTTTGAGTCACTTAATTCTGTATGAAGGTGGCTCGGTGTCTTCAAAAGGTAAACTGATCCAGTCATTGTGATGAAAAGGCTCAATTAATCCTCCCAGTGTGGGACCCGGGTGGATACATGTGTTAGGAGACACCTCCTGGTCGGGTAATTTTTCAGGCTTGTATCTCTTCAAATCAAGAAGCCACTCATTGCAACCACTTCCCCTTCCCTGGTCCTACTTCTTCGCCTTTCGTCCTCGTCCTCTGATTTGGGAGAATTTGTGCTTTGATTATTTCCTGGTAAATGATCCTGCATTCTGCTGGAGGTGAAATGAGACATGTGTTTTCACTATCAGACCTAGTGAATTATTCACTTTCTGAGACAATTTTTTCCCTTTTTTACAGTTTTCAACTTGTCTGGACATTTTTTCAACCTGTAACCCTGACTTGCAGTGAATCGTCACACTCTGACAAGTTATCGGGAATGAAACCTGAGACATGTGCAAAATGACTTTTTCAACTCACCATTGCTATACAAGATCTGACTTAAACATATTAAATTTGTTTGTTGTTGATATAACCCCCAAGGTCAGCAAAAAAACTCAAGCAAGGGTCCAGCCAAGGTTTCAAAAGTACGAGCGCTTAGTAAGTCTTCGCAGAAGAGTAATTGACACTGGACTAATATGATATTCTGCATGTCTCTCCATTCTCAGAAACCCCTTTATATCTCTTTTCTTCCATTTCTCATTCTACTCAAGCTTCAGTGTATTACTTTTTCATCAATTTAAATTGGATAGCCCAGAATAATAGTGGCCCTGTCTATTATTAATACACTGAATCCATCATGGCAGGAACAATTGGGGTTTGGAAGCCCCGTGAAAGATCTACAGGGCTTGGGGAGATGAGGATTTTTCTCCTCGCACGCCCTCTGCCTACCTGTTTGAGTGTATGTTTGATAAGGATTTGAATCAGGAACATTATACTAGTCCCCTGCTTGCAAACCCATTTTTGCTGACTGCTAATGAGAAGATTCTGCCTTACAAATGACAGCACTGAAACAGCAAAGGCAGATCCAATATGTGCTATCACCGTCTTTTATTTTTCATATATCCTATAGCCCAAGGGACTGGCACTGATATTTTCCTACTACTACCTTTTGGTACCCTGTGTCCTTTCCTGAAGAGCCAGCAAACAGGTTATCCATTCTTACATGAATGCATGCTCAAATCAGCCTCTTTTTGTGTGTTTATCTGAATTTCAATGGAAAACTTTCATTCTTCCAGTCTATTGTGAGTGTGGAGGCCTTAAGGATAGTGCATAGTGAATGGCACACATGGAATGGGAAGCCGAATTGTAAATCATCAAAGCAGCAAAATGGGATAGCAGCAAAGAACACTTGTGACTGTGAATCCACTCCAAATATGCACTCTCAAACGTGTGAAAAACAAAAATAAATGACAATGCTGTTCTGCTGCTCTGTCAGGGCTGTTGAACACATGGCCTTGTGCATAGTTGTCAGAGTCCTCACAAGAGCCAGTGCAAAGAGAAATCGACAATGACATCATCACATGACACAAATGTATTGCTTACAGGAATGCTACATGTGACTAGCATCCTCCGACAAAACAGTTCCAGCACCAAGGAAACAGAGAGGAATAGAACAATGCACATTTAATAATGACCCCCACCACCACCGCCATCGCAACCACCAACATCACACACACAGCCCACACATAATATCTAGCTGTTCCATAACCTGTAAACAGTTTGGGCTGAAGAATGCCTCAGTGTCGAATTTGACCTTTTAACAAGTTTGTGGCAGCTCTCAGAGCTTGACCTTTCGTTTCCTTCGGCTGATGGTTCCTCCCACATCACAGTGAAGGGCCTCATTACCAGCTAATTCATGGCTGTAAGATTCTTACCATACCACCCGTCTCTCCCTCTGCCTCTCTCTCTGTGTTATACACACACACTCGTAAACATGCTTGTTTATGCACACATTATGCACACATTTGAGAAAAAACAAGCACACATTCACAAAGACATGGGAAACACATGCATGCAGAGTATGAACATATTCAGAGAGACACAAATTCACAGACAGGAAACAGGTGCATTCATTCCACTTCCCAAGGATACACTTCATGAGCTCATGTTTGGAAAGCAACATACGGGTTCAATTAGCATACCTTGTTTAATGAAACAAACCCTAAGAGATCTTGAGCAGTGAAGTTGACATAATACTGTTTCCTAAAGCATATTTTGGAAAGATACCCTTCATGTACTGTGTATTGATTAGGGCATCCTAGTCATCCTAGTGACTTTGGTAAAGAATTTATGTTATACTCTATTGATCCCTGAGGTGGAAATGTGTTTTTTTTTGTTGTTGTTGTTTTTGTTTTTTTTGCTCTCCCCTTTTCACAAGGAAATCAATGTGCAGGCTCAGGAGCTGCTTTGCAATGACATTGAGGCAATTTTGTTTGTAAAGAGTGCTAACACAGGCTTCACCCTCTAAACAGGGCTCATCTACTTCACGCAAGTGCTCTGACAGGATGAGCCTATTCAGCCCTATGGACTCAGTCCCTATACAACGGGCAAGAGCACCCCACTTGTCATCCACTTATCTTCAGTGCACAGACAACAACATTGCCTGGGATGGCATCGTCAGAAGCAGCTCTTCCCAAGTGCTGCCCGATGTGCCCTCTGATTGCTGCCATAGATCCTCGCTGATAGTGTTTCGAGTGCCTTGGTGCTGAACATGCCACGGACAGTGCAGCTCACCGCATCAAGGAGCCCATCTCCGGCCTCACCAGAGCAGAGCAGACATCTGATGCTTTACGCCTAGGCATTACTCCACTTGATGATGCTCCGGTCACCCACTTTTCACCTGGCTCTACAAGCTGGTTGGGCAGAGGGAAGCGCACTCCATCACAAGCTGGGGATGAAGAGGCAGTGGAACAAATGAACATTAATGTAACCAAGGGCATTCTTTCCACCATGGGCCATGTTATGACTCCATCAACGGTTGGTGCTTGACATGTGGTTGGGCCTGACCACCCCTCAGAAAAATCTACTTCTAATTTTTCAGTGGTCAAGTGTAGACTTTGGCTGGGCCACAAGAGGACTTTCATGCCTTGTTCCACAAGACCAAAGTTTGTTTTTTAGCTCATGGTCTTATCTCATGAGTCGTTCATGCTTTTTTGCAAACTCCAGGTATGCTGTCGTTTGCCTTTCTTTAGGAATAACCCTGCCGTAAAACCCAGATTTGTGATGTGTCACACTGATCAATGTCCTTCCAGTAACATCTCCTATCATAGCCAAGGAACTCTGCAGTTTTGTCAGAGTGGTCCGTCCATATTGTTTACACTGAGAAACATTTTTAGAAATCACAGCCTCTACTTTTAATCCATTGGTCTGTCTGTGTAGTTGAGTGTGAACATGTCTCAGAGGCATGGGAACAGACATCAGCCTATTGTTTGACTGTGTCCCAGCGAGACAGTATGATGACCAACGTATAATCAGAGCCCATTAGTAGTGTGATTGTGTGTACATGGTTTTGTCAGTTTGTTTATAGAGATACTTGCATAACAGAGAAGTAGAGTTTTCTACTTTTGACAACAAATTACGCTTACGTTTTTTGTTCAAGGTTGATGGAGTCTGTTGTATTCATTAGCCTGTACTCCGTCCCTCTTGGCCCTTCCCTGGCCAGACATCAGCCTGAATGCAATTGCTAGATTTTTTTTTTTTTAATACTTTAAAAGTAGAGAGGGACATGAAAAACTGTGAGAGCAGACATTGCATTTACATGGTTCGTGCCCTACACCACTGAGGCACCAGGATGCCCCTTGTTAGCATTTATCGTGGAGTTAAATAAACAACAGAAGACTGATTTAATATTCCTGCTCTAAATGCTCTTGGGATGTATAAATTTTCACGGGATAAAATTAAAGCTGCAGTTGTATACCTGAGGTGTTTACCTAATAGGTTTGGCAAAGGAGGAAGTCAATGCACACTTGTTATCACACCAGTCAGCTCATCAATACTTGGTGTGCATTGCTCTCCTCTATCTATACCTAATAGTCTATCAAAAGACCAAACACTGAGGCTAGGCGATGTACAGCCTTGACATGAATGAACTCTCAAACCACTAATGCCAAAGACTTAAAATATAAAAGAGTGTGTCGTTGTTAAAAAAAAAAAAAAAAGAAAAAAAAAGTAGATTTGCATTTCCTGTGACTGCTTTGAATACCTTATTTCTATGATTTCCCAAGATGGGTGAGTGCAGGGACTGTGTTTGTCCTTGAGTTATAGTTTTGTTTGTTTTTTTGGCCAGTATCAGTCAATACGAGAGAATAACCTTAAATATAAACACAATGCACCATCTCCTAATGATTCAAACATGCTTTTATAATGATCATACTTATATAATCATTATTGTGCTAAGCTATTTTTAACTAATAAGGAGTTTGTCGTCTGTCATAATACATATGAAAATGCCAGTATACTTTACATTTTTTTTTGTCCAGAATTTT
>OMLB01034645.1:0-14958 GCA_900302555.1 Myripristis jacobus | reverse complement strand
AACGGCGCTACTTGTAACGACGCTACTGCCCAACACAGTGTGTGTGTGTGTGTGTGTGTGTATGCATGTCAAGAAAGAAAGAAAATGGTTGTACTTGTACCAGTGGTGGCAGTGCATTATTTTAGGCTTCATCATCTCAACATGTTTGAAAGCAGCGGTCTGGAATGACACCATGTGGATGATAACAACACTGACACAGAAAACCACTGGATATGCAGCGATCTACAGCGAGCTCGGCAGAGCACACGCTGTTCTAATGTGTGCAGCATGCAACTTTGATAAGCTGGCAAGTTGTGTGAGTGCGTTATGAGCACACTTGTTTCCCTAAGATATAATGGTGCTAACAGCCACATTCTTTGGCAGCTTGTTTATGACAATGTTTATGTGCCTGCATGCTCTAGTATCTGCTGTAGCGTTTTGGGATCCTCCATATCCTGCTGATATTGACAACAGTACGTTGTAGTCACACTCTTGTTTCAAATTCACATTGCATTATTTTATTACAAGCTTTAACAGATGTACACTGAACAGTTTTGAGTATTGATTTGCCGCTGCAGTCTCTCTTTTGGGGACCCTACGAACTACTCTTAATATTACATTACGGTGGACAGTATTACACAGTTCAGTGTTGCTCCGAAGAAGAGTCTGAGAGAGGCCTGAGCTGAAGAGTAAAGAGGCTGAAATGAGCAAGGAGTAATCTGACCCTCTAGCTCAAAACCACTTCAATGCTAAGCTGAGCAAACCTCTACTCGATCCAAAGCAGACAGGGGATCAGCCCAAGCTAATGCAAAGCTTCAACATCCATACCAGATGATGAAGATGGTGCGATATTCCTTGGGGGGGAAGGGCTGGCAAGCAAGGGAGGATTTGGAAAGGGATATGCAAGCTGTAAACAAGTTTGTTATCTTGTGCTCTGGGAAGCATACAAAAGAAGGGAGAGGGGGCAGGGCATCATGTCAAACAGAATGAGACAGAGAGAGGGGACATGATCCCCTCTTTTGGCAGAAAAAACACAGCACAGGAGGAATACCTCCACTTGTGAGGGTAGTCTGGCAGGCCAACACTGCCCCCATGTGTTGGCATGGCATACAAATACTTTGTTGAATTCTCCTACCAACTGTGCAATTAAAACTGCATTAAGACAAATTCATCAGTAGTACAAATGCCTCAACAAGCTATCTCCAAGACTGGGTGTCACTAGAAAAACTGCAATACCACCACTGGCTCTAAAACACCACTTTTTACAATATATGTCTTTATTAAATGAATGCACATTTCAATATGTAATAGAATTAGCTTCTTTTCTATGTAGGGTAACACCTCACTTAATTGACTTCTTCAGCACAAAGCACTCACAGACTAGTTTAATAGTCAAACATTCTCAAGAGCTTAGATATCTTGAAACTGATACAGAAATATTGATGGATATTATTTTAAAATTCCCAACTTTACCTACCTCATACTTAAATGTTGCATCCAGGAGAAATTCCATGAGCATCCTCTCTCCCAATTCCTGGCTAGCCTGGTCGCTCACAAAATGAAGAACAAGCACCTCTTCTTCCAGGAAGTGGCTGTGTTTAACCATGGACAACATGGCCACTCTGAATTTCTCCTGAAGGCTGCGACTCTTGTCTACCTTGGTGAACATCATGAGCGCGTGGTAGTGTTTGTCGCCCACAGCCTCGCCGTCCGCTCCCCGGAATCGCCGATCCTCACTATCATCTCCTATGTCTCTCTCCTCCCCTCCGTCTTCCTCAGATCCATCCAGGTGCTGCAGCTTGGTGTCCACAGACAGGTCTGCATCATTTCTGTTGGTGTTGTGACTGGCCTGTGTCTGCTTGATACGCTTGGTAGTGCTGGAGAAATTCTGCCTCTCTGAACCAAAGTAGTAAAAAGCTACAACTGCAAGGGCTGCAGCAAGGAGCAGGACTAACTGATAGGACCTGAAAGTGCTGATCCTACCCATGGTGCCGGCTATCATTCTTAGGATGCCCATATCTCCGAGCCACTTTGCTATCCCATTTGTGTCATGGGAAAGGCGATGTGTATGCAAATAAATGCACCATCTCGTGTCCCTCTAGTTCATTTTCATGTGTCAGGAGTAAGCTGTCACATCAGCAGATAGCCTTTTTCCTGTAAGAGAAACAACACTGTCATTTTCAGTCCAAGCCTAAAGGAAGATCAGTCTCTAGACTGTGACCTCACTTTTCTGCTTCATGTTTAATAACTTCTCCTAATTTAATGGGGACAAGTGGGTTAACATAAAGTTAATATAATGATATGTTTTCAATTTCCTGTACACAATTTGTATGCATCTGTGTTTCTTTGGGGTCTATTTGCCACCAGGCTGTTTTAGCTATACAAAACATAAAAATTAGGGGTGGCGATAAAATCTTTTCCCCTAAGTATTGCAATTCTTTTTTGTAATTTTTTAAATTGATGTTTTTCTATTACTGATTTAAAGTAAAGATATCAGTATCATATAAAGCTAGAAAACCTAAGGAATTTGTGGCTGGAAAGCAAAAAGAAAAACTGGCATGGCTGTTTTCAAAAAGGTCCCTTGACCTCTGACCTCCAGATGTCTGAATAAAAATGGGTTCTCTGAGCAGCTACGGCTCTCCCCTTTGCAGACATGCCCACCTCATGCTAATCACATGCAGTTTCGGCCACAAACCATGCAGTCCAAATGTGTTCTTTTGGCCTTGTAAAATGGTGTATTTGTGCAGACTGGGGCCTAAACAGGCTTGGAGTTGCATCAGTTGGCTTTGACTGAAAAGCTGAGACTCTTGTGGATTCAATGAGCCACATTTGATTCATGTGTGATGATGTTAGCCCCATAGCAGCCATTTCATTGCAGTAAGAATTTCTTTTGAAAGTTGACATCACTGTATAAAATGGACTGCAGTGACCTTTAGGGTAATCACAGCCTCATGAAACTTTACAACCACAAACTAGAGGAGAATTCAAAAACCAAAAAAAATGCAATAAATCAGAAAAGGATTGCAACACTTGTAGAATTGCAATACACATCAAATCGGCACCCAAGTATCAGATAAGCATACTATCCCAGCCCTATAAAAAATATCAAAATTTTAAACACATTAATTTCAGTTGTTTTGGATGATACTGAGGAACTATAACATGACATTTATAATCTTCAAAACTTTCCTCTGCTTTAGGGTGCTAACCTAACATAACCACACATGCAGTAACATAACTACTGAGAACCAGTCCAGGTCATGACACCTGCACAAGAAATTTGACTTTTAAGGGAGGGATGAGTGTGGCAGCTTATGTTTAATGTAAAAGACTTTTTAGGTAGTCAGCAAGACACATACAGTACCTGACACATAACCTTGGGGGTTTTCTTTTTTATTATAATAATTTACTGGAGGTTTTAATTACTGGGGTCAAATAGGCCCCAACTGATAAAAAGTGTTGGTAAATTTGAAGGTAACAGGAGGATTAAACGAATGCAACACTAAAGGCACTGCACTGCCGTGTGGATATGTTGCATGTTGCCCACAATGTCATTAATTTGTTAAAGCACCGCACTTAGAGCCTCTAGTCTTTTGGCGCCTCTGTTGACAGTAGACAACATCATCAACAGTCCCATCCCCCATCATGCAAGTCAAAGCTTGAAGTCATTACTTCTTAGATACTGCCAGAAAATCTTACTATATATATCAAGAAAATCAGCCACTCGCCTGTTTCAACTTGTAGCTCCCCGGAGAGTCATCTTGACAGCTTGCTCGTGTCTTGACAGACTTGCAGCTTTACTAAGCTCTTAAGTATCTGAAGCAATGCGTTTTGCTGCTACTACATTGCAAGGCATTTTGCAGCCGTTGCAAGTAGTCTATAAGAGCTGAAAATAACGCATTCCCTCCTGGAGCATCTACACTGAAACAACACTGGGTGCTGGTGACAAGCTAACGTTAGCTAGCTACCATGCTAATTAAAAACGAACTACGGCAATGCGCTTATGTGCGTCGCTGATTTGCCCTCCCCCCACTCGGTTTCTCAGTCAAAGCTTATGACAACCCTAAGAAACTGGTAGTATGTATGCAAAATGTCTTATCGCTTACAATATTGTTGGATTTTAATATGTAAGTACTTGGAGACAGTGTGGTGTATCGGTAAACTATTACAAGACGCCCTGTGACACGAACTCCGCCACACCAGTTTCGGTTCAGCCGTGTTCCGACTGCCATGCTGCCGTTAGGGTACATGCTGCTGTCGGAAATGTTGGTACTACACTGTACGCCGAGCGGGAATGAACGACTCAAATAAAATGATGATGATATACAGATGATGATGATGATGATGATGATGATGATGATGATGAAGATGAAGAAGAAGAAGGACAATACAATGTTTGCAGAAAGGTGTAGAAGTCATATCTACTGCTAGCCTAATGGCATTACAGAGAAATGCGATCGTTATATGTTGGTAATTTTATATTTTCAGGCGTGGCATCCGTGGGCCCATTTGTTTCACTTAGGGGTCTGTCTAAAACATTTTCTAAAATACATCCATATCACACATCACCGTCATCATCATATCAAACAAATCAATTTTAACATCAATCGTATGTTAGTTTTGTAGCACTGTGCTGCTTCATTTTTATGATGTCAGATTATGTCGTTTATGTCAAACTAAACACTGCAAATCGTATTCCTGGCCTCATCCTTATTGACTCTGAAAAACCACTTGAATGGGGCGGTAAGTACTATTTACGACATAAATATTTAGCAGCGGGAGCTTCCGGGGAGCACCTGAAGGCAGCATCACCCCTCACGACATTTTCGACTACGGCCATTGTTGGTGCACGCTCACAATAGCTGGCTACAGCTAACGTTAGCCACATTGCCTTTCGTAGAAAGATGCCAGTTTTTGTCTTTTTCCGGTGTTCAACTTTTGCCTGAAGACGTTACAAACACTCGAGTATTGTATGCGCTACTCTGCGTGAGTTTTCTGCGTTACTCGTCGGTTACATCGCTAGCAGAGAGCTAGCCAGCTCGCTAACATCTCGGGAAAATGAATTCCAACACGAACGTGATTCAGGTGACCAATGTCTCCCCGAGCACCACGTCCGAGCAAATGAGGACTCTGTTCGGATTCCTCGGGAACATAGAGGAGCTCAAGTTATTTCCACCTGAGTGAGTATTTGGCACAGTAAATCAGTGACTGTTGTATGTTTAGGTTGGCGGGGCTCGAGCTGAGTTCGCCGAGGCCTGTAGCAGCACGCTGGCCTAGTTGCTCGCTAGCGTTTGCCCGCGCGGTGATGCAGAAAGCTAACGCAGAAGTCAGCTACACTAGTTAGCAGCAGCTTCCCACCGCCTGTGGACCAGGGGCCAAAATCTCCAGTGTTTGTTCTGTTTGTTGCACAGATTTAAGCACGGCACCTTTCCCAAGACACGTGAGATAAGAATTTAAGGTTTCCACACTGTGTTATCATAGGGGTGGGATAAAACTTGATTTACTAAAGTATCGCGATTGTTTTGGGGGATTTTTTCAAGATTCTGTAAAATATCGAATGATGTTATTGAATCACTAAACGAATTAAAGATAGTGGCATCATATGAAACTAGACTACCTAAGGAATCCGTTGGATATTGCTCCAAAGTTAGGCTAAATTTTGGCGAGGGAAAATCTGACATGGCCATTTTCAAAGCGCTCCCTTGACCTCTGACTTCCAGATATCTGAATGAAAATAGGGTCTGTGGGCACCCACTGGTGTCTCCCTGTGCAGACATGCCCACCGTATGATAATCCCGTATAGTTTGGGACAAAAACCATGCAGGATTTTGTATGCAGTCCAAATGTCATCTTTTGGCCTGTTGTAAAATGGTGTATTTGTGCAGACTGGGGCCTAAACAGTGTTGGAGTTGCATCAGTTGGCTTTGACTAGAAAGCTGACACTCTTGTGGATTCAGTGAGCCACATTTGATTCATGTATGATGGTATTGGCCCCCATAGTAGTCATTTGAAATCTGTCATCATTGTATAAAATGTATGAAAATGGCAGTAAATCGTAATATTGAATCACAGCGCTTGTAGAAACGCAGTACATGTCGAATTGGCACAATGTGGTAGTAACAAATCAGAATATAAACATATTGTCCCAACCCTACTGAGTGAGTTTGCCTGTATGTCCTGTCATGGCATGCACACAGACTTCTTGATTTCAAAGTTAACAACATACATCACTGGCAATGTCTGTCTCACCTTGGACAACCCTGAGCTGAACTGCAGTAGTTTGTCTGTTTGTATTAGCTAGCAGGGCATCATTGATTGTTTTCTGCTGTGTGTGTTTTTCTTGTCCTATCACACCTGGCTACACTGCAGGTAGGATATGCGAGAGACGGTATTACAGATGGGAGATGGGAGGTGGAGATTTAGATCTGAGTTTCATTTTCATTTTGAAGAAAACAGCATCCTAACAGCTGTGCCTCAGTTCCTCTGCCCTGGCAATATTCCTATGACCCTCAAATGACAATGTTAGAGAGAAGTGCCAAGGTCTTGATCATTTTTGTCTTCCCAAGTAGACATTGCAGGGATGCTTGGATGGAAAATTGTTTGTTTTTGATAGACAAATTATTTTAATCATCCTCATGTATATAAACTAGTTCGTTCTTTGAGTTCCATCTGAAGAGGGCATGTCGCATATCCTTGTTTGTATTCTTTGCACAACATGTTTGTATTTTCTTCCAGTGACTCTCCCTTGCCTGTGACTTCACGTGTCTGTTTTGTAAAGTTCCATGAGTCTGAGTCGGTGGGCGTGTCCCAGCACCTGACAAACACCGTCTTTGTGGACAGAGCCTTGATTGTTGTCCCATTTGCTGAAGGTGGGTGCTTATTTTGTTCTTGTATCACTTACTTGGCTATCTATGAACATAAAACACAATATGTAGGTGTATTTTGATAGAGTTACAAACACTGTGAATTGTTTTGACCAAGCTAGCTAAGCTTTTCAGTGCCTGGCAGTTTTAGGTTAGGGAAATGTACATTTGTGCCCATGTCTTACAATCTAGCCTTTTTTTGTAAACTTCTCTCTCTGTTATTTGTGTTGTGGTTTTCATAGTGGACAAGTCATTTGCAGAGAGCCCATTCCTTGCTGGCTGAAAGTGGTCCTCTGCTGCCATCAGGAGATTAGAAAAATTAATGGCACCAGGCTCGCAAGCCCCTTCTCACTCTTATTCTGCAGTAAAATATTAACTCTTTTTTTCTCTCTGTTCAAGGCATTTTTTCATTAAAACACACTAGCCACACAACTCCTAAGCAAAATGGGGAAGGGGGTGCAGGGCCATCTCTGTCCCTCATTTCTGATATAAAGGCTTTGAAAGAATTATCCAAATATGATTTGTTTTAATCAGTAGGCATGCACAGACACAAAGCATGCCAGGTAAATTAGCTAATTAGTTATGCATGCTAAAAAACAAAAATTGAAGGTCTGTATCATCAACATTTAGTAATTTTCAGCAGATGCTCTGGAAATTTATCAACCCACAATTTGGCTTTTAATCTTGATAAAAATCTTATGCCTAGCTTCCTTTGGCTTGTATTTGCTCCATGTGCCAAAGCCTTATATTATTATTGTACATTGTGCATCTCCATTCCCAAATTTGTACTAACATACTGGAGGTAAAAGTAGTCTTAAGCCTCTGCTTGATGTTGCAGTGAAATGCTTATATTATTGACCCTCTCCACACATGACTCTGAAAGGGTTGAGTGAATCTCACGTTTAACGGTGGTGTTTCTTTTGTTGTTGTGTTTTACAGTTCTTTTTCCTGGTTCAGCCAGCCCTATATACCAGGCCCTGCTGAAAATGCCACCCAACAGTTTTGTCTTCTGCAGCCTTATCCTGTTTCTCAAGTGTCCTTTCTGTCTGGTGTGTGTGTGTGTGTGTGTGTGTGTGTGTGCGCATATGTGTGTGATTGTGTGTGTATGTCTCTCTCTCTTCGTAAAAATGAAAATTGTCACATTCGAAAATAGCCTGTTTTCAGATTGCACAACCATGGATCATGATCTCCATAAGATTTTCCCTTAGATTTTTTTTTTCTTTACTGTTCTATGTTTTGTTTCTCTTCAGCTTTGGGCACATTGTTCATGATTCTATCGGGGTTTTTGCTGGCAATAGCCCTTACTGGATAGAACCTTTTTCAGTGTAATATAGCCTCAACTTTGTTTGCTGTTTTGGCGAGTTACTGTTGGCTAAAATCAAGCAGTACTGTATCTGGTGAGCACTGTATATGGTTGCCATGTAAGTGTCATGGTGGTTGTGTAGAAAGTAGCCACCAGCAAAAGCCCAGACAAGGGCATATGATTGAACCATTTCTGTTATTGTATTGGTAATGGTAAGTGATGAACCATAAGTGATGAATTGTACCCTTCTGTCTACACCCAAATCATGAACTTTGTTTTCTGTATCTCAATGTTTTTTGTGTGCTTTATAGCGAAGCAGCCGGCGCGAGTCGCTTGTTCATAAAACATCTAATGAAAGTTGAGAGCACATCCCACTGGACAACCGACTGTGCTTGCTTACGTTTGGTTCATGACTTAAAAAACAAGTACAGGTGATAAAATCTTGGTAGTGTTGACCACAGTGTGTATTGTGACATTTGAAATCATAGCTGCTAATCCTAGCATCATACTTTGAAAAAAAAAAAGAAAAAAGAAAAAAGTCAGGGATCAACATTTACAGACAAGACAAGAAGTGGAATGTGTTTTGTTTTTGCTACATTTCTCTCACATGGTAAGAGTAGTTAGACTGAGGTGGCTTGTCTGTAAGTCTTGTCTGAGTGTAGTAGATTTTGGCTTGGAGCATGCACTGATATGTTGTTGTCCTTCTCCAGGAGTTATTCCTGATGAATCTAAAGCTCTGTCGCTGCTGGCTCCAGCCAATGCCGTGGCAGGAATGATGCCTGGGGGAGGCCTTCTACCCACACCAAATCCTTTGGCATCAGTAAGTTTTCACAGTTGTCTTAAAATCCTATGCTGTATTCATAATCTCTGATTAGCATTTTATTTGTAGGCTTTACATAGTTTGGCAAACTGTTGGAAAGCTTGGAAACTCCTGTCAAAGTTTTTTTTTTTTTTAAAGCTATAAAGGTCATTACTAAATCCAAGCTAAATTTGTGATCCATGAAAATGTGTTTTTACTAATATCAGTGGGTTAAATTATGTGATTTGTGCAAAGCACAAAATTAATTTCTGTCATTCAAATAAATTGCTTTCATTGTGCAGCACATTACATTCCAAAAGCATTTTAGAAATTAGGCTTATTTATTTATTTAAAATCTTCAAATTCTCAATAATGCTATTTTCTTGTAGTAGAATTAAGAGACAACAGTGATGAAGGCTTAGCAGGGGCAGGCAGCAAACACGGCACTTTAAATGCTTTTAAAGGAGTGTTCTTGCTATAGTGAATGTTGAGCCAATTTTTTGTGAGAGCCAGTTTTGTGCTAACCTTTACTGGAGGGATTTTAAGGATGCTCCACATTATTCACTATTCTGTAAATTTTGGAATAGGTGTCAGATAAGAAACAAGCTTTTTTTTTTTTTCAATAAGTCTGTTGATTTGAGCGGGCACATGAGGAGGAAGTATCAATCTTGTTTATTTCTTACCTCATTCTAATGCTTATTCTAATCCATTTAATAGAAACTGTTTTGATGGGGAAAACAGTTTTTCAGCTGAAATGGTTGAAATGAGGCAGGATGTAACCATAGAGGCCATCAGACGTTACTGAAAATTGCTGTGTGAGGTGGGACTTGAGGTATAAGCACAAAGTGTAAGCAATATCGTGATGAGTGTTGGGTTTAACAGGCCAAAAAAATTCCATTGCAATTTTCAGAGTTTTTTTTTTTCCTTTACAGCCCAGAATGCCAAGATACAGCTGTGTTGCTGTGGTATTTCATCTACTTTCCTGTTTCAGTGTTTACATTTTTACATAATATTAACACACCCCTGCTGTGTCCAGTTAGGGCTTCCTGAATGTATTGGATTAATTCAGAACATTCAAGTGTACAGATTTTGCTATGATAAATGTAATGCTTTTTAAGGCAAGGCTTCACAAAAAAAAAAATGTTGACACTGAATTTCACTGTGATATTTGGTTTGCTATTCCCCAAATTTTGTATGTAATTTCAAGCTGAGTAGAAGTGGGTAGTGGTAAATGGACTGCATTAGTGTTGCGCTTTTCTAGTCCACAGATACTGAAAGCACTTTCCAATATATGCCTCGCCTTCTCTCATTCATTCACACCCACATTCATACACTGATGGTGGAAGCTGCCATGCAAGGTGCCAACCTGTTCAGGTGTGGCATTTAGAAGTGGGAAATGAGTCACACAGTGACTGTTTGTTTAATAATGGCATTTTAAATCGGAAATTAGTTGAATGGAAACAAGGAAATGTTGCAAAACAGGCTCAACATTCACTGTAGACAGGATTTTCTATTAAACTCAAATATCCTCACAGTGCCGTAAGCACAGACATTTAGACTAGCATGATGAAGCATTAAGTAAAACACATTATCAGCATCTATATGCTGTACTTATTGTTTTTTTTTCCTTTTTGAATACAGTCTTTTTTAGCCCAAGTGAGAATAGCCCCTGTAACTGTGGTAACTGAGTGTTGGTGTCATGCGCTGCTCAATGAGCCATGCAGAGTGTGTGTTAAGTGTCTGTATCAAATGTTCAGATGGGAGGGGCACCATTCGGAGGTCTTGGAGGTCCTAACATGGAGCAAATAGCCATGGGGATGCCTGGACCTAACATGAACCCCCAGGTTAGGACTTGATCAGTGGCATTCTTAGTCACTGCAGATTTGTTGTAAAAAATCTTTAATCAAATGGATAATATCCTGCTTCTCTTCTTTAGGCTCTTTCTGCTGACTTCCTGAAGCTCATGCAGTCGATGGACCCCAAGTAAGAAACAACATGCATAGTCCTGATTCAATAATTTAGTTTGTGAAATATTTTGAGAAAATAATAGTAACCCACTGATGCGCTTGCAGGTTGAATCCTATGGCAGCTGGACTGAACTTAAACCCAGGATTGAAAGCTGATGCTTCCAATAAGGAGATTGAGGAGGCCATGAAGAGAGTTCGAGAGGCCCAGTCCCTCATATCTGCAGCCATAGAGCCAGGAAGTGAGTACTTGATCTCTCTGTCCCACACAATGACACTAGTGCCATAGACTATGGTTAAGTCTCTCTGTGCAGCCAGCACAACATATGACACCACTGGTCATGTTTTGGTGAAACATGAGGGAACAAATTCTCTCACTGCTATATCCTGGCATTAAAAAAAAAAATACACCATTGGGTGCTATAATAATGAAACAAGGTTAAACAAGGTCACATTTGTTAATGATTGGTTCAGTAATTGATTTGGAATTAGAAGCTTGCTGCTCTTAAGAAAATATACTATGAGGGACTAAACTGCTGCAGGTATTTCTGCTTTGTGAGTATCCTCTCCTCCTATGTCAATATAGAATACAGTGGAGTGATAATTACAGCAATGGACGGCCACTGATGAGCCTATTCTTTACTTAGGAGAGAACATGCTGTTGACTATGTCTGATTAAAGTAAACTTCCCAGAGTATGTTGGAGGATGACAAAGCAAAAACATTGTATTGTTCTGTGCAACAGTTTAAACATTTAATGTGAATATAAACTAGAAAGTTTCTTGAAAATGTTTGCCATCAGCACTATACTTACCCTCTGCCCCTGTTGTTGCCAGACTGAAACAGAAGCAACATGTTAGAAATGGAAAGAAATCTTCCAGAAAGGAACTTGACAAGCTGCTAAGGGGCATTGATCTCCACCTGCCTCTGGGCTTAAACAGACATGTGTAGATGTTGGTTAATTGGGTCACACAGCTTGGGTCAGATGATGATCTCGTGGATGCAGAACTTGTTTTCATCCCCTTTGGCATGTGGTGAAACTTGCCAAAAATTAAAACCAACAGTTAAAGACACCTTTTTTCCACTGTCATCCATGAAGTAACTAAGTATACAATCAGGATAAATGGCAGGTTTGTCAGTGAAGACTATTATTGTTTTATGGTGCATTTAATGTTCACTATTGTGTGAAAATGGTAATGTATTTTTATTAAACTGTCATGCGTTTTTATTTGCTGCAGATCAGCTGTCATCAAGTATTATGATAACTGGCTCAGTCAGCTGTAGAAATTTGTTACATTTTGTGAGCGGTACATAGCTGCTCTCTGGTAGGCGTTCTCTTCACCTCAGGCTTTTATTTTTGCTGTATTTGCAGATAAAAAAGATGATAAGCGTAAACATTCCCGCTCCCGCTCTCGGTCCCGGTCACGACGCAGGAGGTCCAGGTCTCGTTCAAAACACAGGTAAGACCACTGTCTGTCAAATCCTGTTTCTGGCCTAGCAGCATCATCAGTGAGTCAAACATTGTCACGTCTGCACAGTAAACATGACAAAAATCTGGAAATTCTGGGGATTCTCCAGTTATTAAATGTATCAACTTTATGACAGACGATCAAAGAGCCGTTCTCGGCGGAGGTCCCACTCGAGGAGCAGGAGGAGGTCCAAGAGCCCACGAAGGAGGAGGTCCCACTCCCGAGATAGAAGCCGCCGAAGTAGATCCAGGTCAGCATCTCCTCTGTGGTCTTTGAGACTTAGACAGCAGCCTTTCTACATTTTTATTTTTTTAATTTAAGCTTTCATCCAGGGAGGCTTGGTTGACGACCACTACTGGTGCATAATCTGACCTGCAGTTTAAAGTGACAGTTTTACTGAATATATACAGTAAGCTTTTCGGCAACATCACTCAGTTATGTTGCATATTCACATGCAGGAAATGCCAATATATCCAAGGTATAAATGCCTGGCACTGTGACTGGCAGTGAGGAGTTTTAAGTGGTTTGGGCATTTGAAGCAGGAACTGTATTCACAGCTTCACCCATCTAACCTTCATGGTTCTGCTCTTTGTTTATGTGTTCCTTTCTTATATATTCCTTGATTAGGGACAGAAGGAAGGAGGAGAAGTCTAAGAAACGGTCTAAGACACCCCCCAAGAGCTACAGTAGCGCCCGCAGGTCTCGAAGCATTAGCCGGTGAGTGGCCTGGAAAATATGATATGATGACTTGCAGACAAACCTCTGATTGAATTAAGACAAGCATCACAAGACTCACACCTGGGTGTTTTTTGTAATTAACCTAATTAGGAGACGCAGGCGAAGCCGCAGTGCATCTCGGTCCCCAAAGAGGAGGCTTTCCAGATCGCCATCACCCAGACGGTGAGTACAGTACAGTTGTCCCACCTATTTGATGTACAGGAAATGAAGATGCTATCAGTGTGTAGGACTTGAGGAGTTTTTCAACTTTTACTATTCTATATCTGTTGTGTACACAGCCACAAGAAAGAGAAAAAGAAGGACAAGGATCGGGAGAAGGACCGCGACAGAGAAAGGAGGGAGGACCGTGACAGGAGCAGAGATGAAAGAGAACGTTCCACTAGTAAGAAGAAGAAGAGCAAAGACAAAGAGAGAGATCGGGATCGCAAGTCTGATAGTGAGAAAGGAGATGTCAAGGTTTGTATAAGGGATGGAGTTTCTTATATTGGTTAAATTTATTGACAGTTCATGGAAAAACGCTTAACCCACTGGGGATAAATTAAAAATATGTCACAACTTACAGCATCCTTAAAGCTTAACTTTGGCCGAACTTTCGTCAGAAATTGAGCTCACAGTTCATGCAGCACCCACCTGAGATTCAGCACCTCATTTGCTCCCTCCCTCACACACTCATACGTGTGGCTCCACTGACAAGCAACAGGGGCGTAAGAACTGGTGAGCCATAGCTGCAGTAAGCTAAGCTAAAGGACTCCAGCTGTGGTTGGCTAGGTGATATTTTTGGGGAAGGGGAGGCGAGCACGCATAGTGCGCATGCACATGGTTGTGATTGGACTACGGTAGTGACACCTCCTTGGGGTGATTGGTTGTTTGGTTGGTGTGGTTGTGTCACCATGTTGGATTTTGACAAATCAGATTACAGCCCCAGAGCCAGGAAAACCACATTTGTTCTCAGTGTCTTTAGTTTGGCCCATATCCTCTGTGTATAACAGTAATTTGTCAAAATTATGAAGGAAAAGGTTAACGTAAACAAGCCTCAAGCAGAGCACACGCTACAGCACTGAGAAGTGGTGATAAATCTTAAATAGCAAAGTCGAGGTTAAGTAGGTTGACTGCCTTTAAATGCAGGTGGTGGCAGATGTTTTTCATTTCCTTATATTTCCATAAGCGGTAACATTGATATAAAATTATTGAGCAACCATGTTGAACAGATAATGAAGTTTCCAATCCGAGCATTGTACAGTGTGTGCTTATTGTGTCATTTCCTGCTCATGGGCTCACACCTGCACCCCATCCATAATTTCAGTCGTTTTAAAGGGCCATACAAGTAATTTTGAATGTGTGGTCCATTTACTACTTTTTACCCACATTTTACATTTCAACAAACCATTTTGCTAATCATGTGGGGGTACTAAAGATTTGAAAACATGTGATTTAAAAATTGCTCAATTGTCACATTTTAAGTTTTGGTCGGTTCGTCCATTGTTAAGCACAACCCTTCACCCTTTTTGTTGGAACAGGTGACCAGGGATTATGACGAGGAGGAGCAGGGTTACGACAGCGAAAAGGAGGGAGAGGAGGAGGATGATGACAGGAAGAGTGACTCGGACTCCGCCTCGTCCCCCAAAGCCCCCGAGGAGCTGGAGAGAGCCGAGGGAGCGATGCCTAAGAAGTCCAAACTAAATGGAGACGATCATCACCAGGAGGACATGGAGATGAGCGACTAACAATATCTGCAGCTTTCCTGCTTTGTTTTGTTGTTGTTTTCCTTTTTTTTTAAACATAGGCCACAAAACAGTTGTGCCTGATCTGATCACAGAAAGTTTAAAAGGTGATTTATAGTCTTT
>OMLB01034643.1:0-10076 GCA_900302555.1 Myripristis jacobus | reverse complement strand
CACAATAATAAAATAGTTGGGACGTTGGCTTATTATATGAAATATGTTACAATGCTTGAATCCATTTGATTTTTTTTTTTTGCATTTTGTTTTATGTTACAGCTTGTTAACTATACTAGTGTGATTTTTTTTGTCCACAATCAATACAAAATAACCTATCATGACAAAGTGAAGGCATTCTTTTACAAATGCTTGCATATTTACTGAAAATGAGCAAGTGCATGATGAAGAAATATCTCATTCAAGAAAGCAGGAAACCTCTTGAGTTGATATTTTGCAGAAGCATCTTTGACAATGACAGATTCCAGTCTTGGACACAGTATCTCCATCCACTTGGAATACCTGCACTTTGGGATTTTTTCCCATTGATCTTTGCAGATTTGCTTAGTCAGTAAGTTACAAGGAGAGTGTTTGTGAGCTGTTATCTCCCATGGCTTCCAAACTGGGTTAGGAAATTGATTAAAACTGTAAAGCTGAAATGATTTCAGTAAGTTACTCTGACTTTAGTTATGGAGCATCCAAATTCCTCTCAGTCTCCATGAGATGACCAGTGTGATCCCCCTGTGGCCAGCAGGACAACAGTGCATAATTAGGACAACAGTACATCATTTAAAACAAACAACAACAACAACAAATCCAACATCAACAAATCAAACTCAGTTCCCATTGTTTCTGGAATTGCTGGAATATCATGGAATTTTTCGGGACGTATTCTACACAAGGAAACTCATGGAATATGATCAATATAAATTATAGGCTATTCAAGAATGTCACAAATGTGTCACATTGCAGGAAAACTATAATGAATGTATTTTCCTACTTGTTATAGCAAACCTATGTAACTGTACACCTTGTAATTTATATAGGGGGTATTTAAAACCCATTTAAAATATCTGATATCATTTCACTTCCTCTTTAGCTGTTATGTAGGACAGCAGTGGTGCTATATTCCTCTTATTGTTTATGAAATGTGCGATAGAGAAGAGAGGAGGAAAAGAGGAAAGCTAGCCACAACATCCTAATGTAGCTACTTCAATGAAGAAACCAAATGATGGCAAACTCTGCTGCAATTTGAGCAAAACTATTGTCTGTGGATTAAGGCGGTTATTTTTCAGAATGTTAGCTGGGGGGAAGTTCACCTCAATGGCAGGAGGCTAACAGTTAGCATCTGTAACAATGAGAGGAAGATAGCACCACTACTGTCCTACAGAACAGCTAGGAGGTAAATAAAATATAAAAATTTTCAAAATGGATGAACTGCCCTTTAAGATGCTATAGATTTGATGTCAAATCAAAGCCACATGTTTTAGTCAGCCTGCCAGCGAGCTATACAGTCGAGCACTGAGTCTGTCTGCCAGCCAGCTAGTCAGTCAGTCAGTGAGTTATCCAGAAACTTATCCATCTAATTTGCCAAGTCATCCATTCATTTATCTTTTGGATGGTTGGCCATCTATCCACTCTGTCTGCCAGCCAACCAGCCAGCCTGTCTGTGTCTCTGCGATTTTATCCGTCCATCCATGCCTCAGGATTATTCAGGCTGAGGCCATTATAGAGTTGTTCATTAGAATGGCCGGGCTCAGATCAATACGGCCAGTACGCTGCTGGCTGGCCGGCTGTGGAAAGCACAATATAATCACCGCCTTTACTCCGGCCAATATACTCAGAGAGACACAGCGAAGAAAAAGAGGAGTCGGGAAAACAATCACAAGAAGTGGGAGAGGAGAAGAGGAGGTGGAGGGATAAGGGGTGGGGAGAGGAGGGGGTGGATGGAGTGATAGAGGTGGAGCAAGGGGGAGAGGAAGGCTGCTGGTGGAGAAAAATGTAGATATGAAGCCTGAGTGAAAATAATGATTGCTGACTGCCCTCAAAGTGATATGAATGTGTTTATTTCCCCAGACTGCACTGCTGTTGTGGAGGTACAGATAGTGAATTCTGTGTGCGTTTGTGTGTGTGTGTGCGTGTGAGTGTGTGTATGGGACCTAACAGAAAAATGGTTGTTCCTCAAGGAACTTATATGAGGGGTTAGGTGTTGTGTTAAAGGATAACATCAGTATATATTCTTTATGCTATTAACCCACTGAAACCTAAGCAAATTCACTTGATTTCTCTCAAAAACATAAGAAAAAAAAGTGCATTAGAAACATAACCAGAAAATTATTACAAAAGTAAAATAAATTAATGAATGAAGAAATGAATAAATAAATACATTTAAAAATACAATAAAATTATCAGAATATTGTAAAATGAATAAATAATAAACAAAAAATAATACATCGAAACAAATACAAAAAATATCCCAAACTGTATATAAACAAATAAATAAGTAAATACATTAATAAAAAAACAAACAAAAAAAATAAGAAAAAAAATTACAAGGAAATGATCAAATTAGAAGAAGAAAAAAACATTAAAAAGAAATAGAGTGAATTTTATACAAGGGGGGAAATAAAACCTTTTTTCACAATAAAAGCCTGCCCACAGGCTCCTGCAATTCTACGGGATAACATGGCGTGCCAAATGCTGCCCTCTGAGTTTTGAGCATAAATGCATTCTCACAAAAAAAAAAAAAAAAGATTTTATTCCACATAATCCAAAAATACCTTCTTTCGATCAACAAATTACAGAAACAACACCACACACAGAACTGAGTTTTTGATTCTTGATTTGGTGGATGAAACTAGCATTCAAACTGAATCTTTTTTTTTTATGTATACTCTACCATATATATAATCCATATAATTTCCGTATGTCAATTTGCTGTGCGCATTCATGACCCCTCAAGGAAGAGAGGGGTGGATCTAAAAGATCTTCAAAAAGGGGCTGGATTAGCAGGTGGTATGCTCATTTCACACTGTTTTGCAACTCACTCTACAACTTTCAAAATGTAGTGGTTATCGCAAATAGTCTTTTTACTGGGGAAACTGACATCCTAAAACAAATGCAAAAATACACATTAGAAGAGTTCTATCATGTAAAATGTGTCTGAGAGATTAGAATAATTAATTAATGTTCCTGTCATTTTTATGGACTGGAGACAATTGTCCATTTTTTTAAAAAGTGTTTTAAGTGTTTTTAATTGATGTTGAGAATTTTGTATTTAAAAAAACAGAAGAGGAAGAAAGGACATGTAATTGCACTGAAGGATTTTGACATTTTATTCACTGTTAGGATGACAAAATGGATGTAAAATATTTGTTTTGTAGAGATTTTAATTATTATGTGGAAATATTTCAAAAAGAAACAATGGACTGATTGTAAGCCAACGTTCACTGTCATCATTTCCTTCAGGAGATGAAAGAATATGGCACAACAACTGGAAACTGCAAAGAAAGGCAGGAGGCACTTGTGGCTCTCCTGTTTGACATAGAGAAACAGGAAGCCTGGGCTGTTTTGACGAGCAGGTCTGACTAAGTGGGCAGTGAAGCTTCACAGCAATAAAAACGTGCTGAGAGAAAGACTTTCAGGTCTCTTGATTAAACAAGAAAACAAAAGATTTCGACTGTAGCTCATTATTTTCTGTAACTTGCTTAATACAGATACTGCTTACTATGAATTTATCTAATCAAGAATTTAACCAAGTATATCTGGACTACAGTGGAGACCAAAGTCAGCATCACAAGAAAAAAGAACAAGCTTCTTTTAACCGTGTATGTAACCGGGCTTTTAGGAGGAGATGGTTACAACAGGTACTTCTTCCTGTCATGTTTCAAATGATGAGGTGTTCATCTGACCATGCTGAAAAGAAAAAAAGGGAAAAAAGCAAAGAAGCAGTGGAGTCACTTCGTTGCTTTGGCAGGGCAGCCAACCTCACACCCCTCCTGAGCTAAATATTTTATGTTAGTTACCTAATTTATGTGTACTTGTTTTATTTCAGCTCAGTGCGAGAGTCTCTACTGTGGTTTGCTGTCATTTACAGCATCACTAGTTTCTCTCATCTCCTCTAAATAAACTGAGAACTTGTTGACAACAAGTGCACCCAAACAACAAGTTACATTTAGTTTTTAAAGAAATATGTACAAGAACTCACACAATTCACAAAATGGTTCACAAAACAGATCACTAAATCAATCCTGAAATCAAGAAATGTTCACTTGACGGGCTGAACATGATCATGTAATTTCAATGTGTTCAGTTCATCACCCAAAAGCAGAACACTCTCTGAATGAGAGGATGATTTACACAGAGAAGATAAATGGGAGGTAACAAATTGGAGAGATGGATAAAGCAAGGGACTAGAGAGGCAGTACACAGACGGTCACTCGGCAGAGAACTGATCAGCTAATCAACTAAAACCTCACAGCACAAGGCAATAAAATCGTTGCAAAATGGGTCATCTTCTAATGCGGACCTCATGTAACCAAACATTCTAGCTGAGTGCACAGAACTAATCTAGCATTTGTGTTTTGCCCTTATTATGCTTGAGGCTCTGTGTTCAGAAGCGACGCAGGCACACAGCACTCATACAGGACCACTGAACCAACTAGTGACCCAATTATTTTGCTGAACGGAACCAAATGAACTGAAACTTCCAAATGAACGATAGGCAAGGGTAGGGCCGCCACACACACACACACACACACAGCAGTCTACACACATTCTCTGAGCGGAGCAGAGGAGAGACAGGTGAAGTGAAGATAATGTTACTCAAGCTGACAAGTCGTTATGTTAGTGTCAGAGTCATTTATTAATGTCATCTGTATAAAACCAAAGGCAAACCCAAACTTCTGAAATTCCACCCAACCTGAATTTGGTTGAGTTCAGGGTTCAGGGTCCACGCCCATCTGTCCCACCACAGCAGTCAACCTAGAGGACACACTTGGCTTCACAGGCTCACAAGAAAAACAACTGCATAACTTTTTGTTTCACTGTATGAAATCAGTACAGTGCATACCTCTGCCATCACTGTGCAACTGTCAACATCTGGCAGTTCCATGTGTTGGATATTCACCGAAGTTAATTACGACACGACCACAGCCACAACCCCCTTCGGCCAATCGGTGTAAGAAATTAAACACTTCTTCCTTGGCCCATGATCAAGCTTTCCACCCGGTCTTATACAAACTGGTTCATAACTTTTTCAGATATCCTTCTAACAAACAAACAGACAGTTGGAATGAGGTGAAAACAGTTACATGTTTTAAGAAGCTGTGGTGAAAGACATCATCTCAGTCATACTGATCCATTTGATATTTTTGTAGAATTTCTCAGATGATCAAATCAACATGAATACCAGTAACAACCTTGGATGCTGAAAAAAACGCAAGATTTTCAATTAAAAGTGAAAATTGCTTGGGAATGGCAAAGACTGCGAGATGCTTTTACCTGGCCACGGCACGTATACAGCAACGGGACATGTTGATAAAAGAGGAGGAGGCGGCCCTGGTCTGTAAGGTGGTCTCAATGCCCCTCAGTAGGTCATTGGTCTTCAGCAGCAGCAGCATCTGTCGGGGGACTCGGTTCAGCAGCTCACTGATCTGGGGCAGGTAGAGGGCTGCGTTGGTCCGGATCTCAACGTCCTACAAAGAAATGAGGACGCTCGATAATAATACTGATGACAATAATAAATGTAATATTATTATCTTTGAAATAGTATTTTATAATTAAATAAATACTTAATTAAAAAATAGTCATAATAACAATAAAAAAATAGGCTACATTTTGTATTATCAATTCACACAGAGTACTTGCAATGTTGTAGCGTGATTATAGTCACTCACATTCAAACATACTGAATATTACCATAGTGTGCGACTGGCAGCTTAAGGCATATTGGCATTGTGTCTGCCTTTATAGCCCAAAACAGTCTTACACTAATGTACGTATAGCCTCTATATTATGTACATACACACAAACTACACACATGCATACACACAGTCCATAGATATGTTCTCTAAATCCCAGTGGAAAGTGTGTTTGCAGACAACAGTTATGAGACAGAGAGAGATCACAGACAAATTTCTGCTGACTTGCTTGTTTCAGTACAACACTGCTCACCTTACTGCAACTCCAGGGAAATCCTTGTTATAGTGCAAGCCTTATGATAATAATAAATAATATGTTAATAACAATAATAATGATAATAATAATAATAATAATAATAATACAGTGGAAACTTCATAGTGATCATGGTTGCAGTGATCAGATGCTTATATGGATTAAAAAGCTGGGACAGAATCATTTTTTGAAATGCTGTTTAAATAATTCACTTATTGTAATAAAGTAAGTCTGCTTCCAGTGTTCATTTTGGGTCTTTTCAATACAAGAAAAAAAAACAAAAAACTAATGTAATTCTTCCTTTTTTTCTTCCTTCCTTTTTAGCATTAGGATATATAGAAAAAATATAATGTAATCTTACTGCTACAAAAGGGGACATCAGTTCAGGGCACTTAAGGTACAGCCCAATGGGAACAAAAACCCTTACTGCAGACATACTGATGTGTGTGATGATTACATCTTTGTCCTCTATACAGGTCATTTACCTTCTTTGAAGGGCTTTCATGCTTATTTGAACTCTGTTACAGGTCACTTACAATTCACCATGGCACACAGTGAGTGTATTCTGGACTTTCTTGATATTAGAGTAGCCAAAGCAGGTATCTCCCTCAACACTGACTATTTCAGGAAGAACAAAGATAGGACAATTTTCTTGATGCACATAGTCACCACCCACCAGCTGTGAGGAAAAGCCTTCCTCAGAGGTCAACTACATAGAGTAAAAAGAATCTGCTAAAATGAATCAGCCTGTTCAAAAGGAAAAGAAGACCTATAAGACAGATTTAGCGAGAAAGGTAACCAAGAAGCTTGACTTAACCAAGCACCAGAAACTTCAGGATCAGACACAAATTGAATTATCACAGACCAAAAGTCCCTCTTTGCAATGCATCACCACATACACACCACCAAGTCCGGAACTCCTCAACATTAGGAAACATTGGCATATTTTGGGAACAGATCCCATCTGTGGTGGCAAATTTCTAATTTCAAATTTTAAACCTGAGAGACCATTTGGTTAGAAATGAAGTGTGCCCTCAGATAAACAAAGTATCTTTACCTGCTTCAGCTGGGAATTACAAGTATGCCAACTATAAACAGTGTAAATACACCAGATGCATGAGGCAATTTTCTCACCCATGACCAGGCCATGCCATTGACATTAAGAGCACTATCAGTTGCAACTCAAAAAATATAATCTATGCCATTAAATGTCCGTGTGGCCTTTTTTTACGTGGATGAAAACTGTGTACAAAGGATGTGTGACCACTGCAGTGCCATACAATGGGAAGACCTCACAAACCCTGTAGCAAAGCATTAAAAAAAAGGGGACATACACTGTGTGACTTCTTCCACTTTGGGATTTAATAAATAAAACTGAAAAACTGAGGAGGTGACAGTTTTTTCATGCTCCAGTTTTTTCGTCCTCCCGTTCATGCTGTTCTAATGAACAGCATGAACTGATGAAACCACTTGGATAAGGGGCAAAACGTCTCCCAGACATATAACTAAGTCCAGTTGACCTGATTCAATTTCCTTGAGATGCCTATGACCTGGACGAATGAGAATATGCACAGACAACTCCCATGATGATTGTGGATAAAGAACTGACCTGATGCAATGAATCTTTATCTTTGGCACTTGCCTGAGTTGGAAGTCCATGGGGCTGGGGCTCCAGAGTGAAGGTCTATGTGATTGAGCGCATCCACCCCACCCACTTTCTATCATGACTGACTTTGTTGGTCTTTATACTATGTAATGGTATGTCTGGCTCCACAGTCCCATTTGACTGGTTAAGGCAAATTGACAATAAGAATATATGATAACAGCTTCTCACCCACTAGAGGGTGTAGCAGGGATATATTCACAAAGAGTTGAATCGAGGGCAGCTGGACTTGTTTGTAGATTCTAGAAGACATTTCACTTCTCATCCAAGGAGCTTCTTCAGTTCTGACAGACCGGTGTGGCATCCCAGGTATTTAACCTGTGTGGGGACGTCCAGGAGTCAACGATGGCCATTAGGGTCACCTGATCCAGGACGGAATGTTGGTTCTCAGGGTCACAAGTGGTCAAGGGTGAGTGGTTCAACTTTCTTGGAAGGGATGACAGGACATCATTGTAGGTTGAAGATAGATGGTGTCTGAGGTCTGTTCAGAGATGGTTTCTCTATCTTGACATAGATAGCTTCATTCACTCCTTTTTTGAACCATCTGTCCCTCCTATCTACGATGTGAACATTATGGTCCTCAAAGGAATGACCTTTTTATTTCTTTTCATCAGGATACTTTACTTGATGAAAATCCAACAAGCACCGCATCAAGGTGTTTTTTAAGACAGAAACTGGTGCACCCAAAAGACTGCACATCCAAACACAAGAAGAGCAATCTACACAGCCCAATGCAGTGAGGAATACACGGACTCGTACATCAGTGAAACTAAATAACCATCTAACAATCACATGGCTAATCACATGAGGACCAAAGTGAAACATCATTAAGAATCTACAAACAAGTCTAGTTGAACTCTATTCCACTCTATGTGGAGTACCATGACTTGGGTGACAGAGAACCTACACCAACAGTATGGACATACTATCCCGTACCCTGTGGGGGTAATTAGGACTTATAACATCCATTAAATGGCGGAGTTCTGATGATGTCCTAAAATGTACACTGTACTGGTGCCACACACTCATTGCTATGGTGTTTTTTCTTCACTTCTGAGGACATCTATATACCTTGTTTGGATTTAGTAACTCATCCAAACAAATTACAGAATCAAGTAAGTGACTAAAACTAGGACTGGGGATGCTAACTCTTTAGCTATTCCCCTATCAATTGCTAATGTATAAATCGGGAGGGGTAAAAGCCTATAAATCTTTAGTGGAGCCAAGTGTTTTTCTTTCATTACTCAGGGAAGACATTGCTGTGTAGTTAGTGGTGTCTCAGAATTGCTTTTGAAAAGAGCAAAGATGCATTTGGCATAATGCATTTCTTGAGAGAACGCAATATAAGAATGAGTGAAAAAAAATGAATAAATCAAGTAATTGGATTCCTATCTCTGTTTACTACTTTTCTGGGTCTTTCAAGTGTGCTCTATCCATAATTGCAATAGCATTTGAAGGTAGCATCTGCTTGCTACTGCTGTGATTGTTGAAAAGGTGCACAACAAGTGTGGAAAATCTATGATATAATGAGAAAAATACTGGACTTCTGGATCCATGGTACAATGATTTGGCTTCAAAACACTTGTATTATACTATACAAGCTATTTAGAATTTTTTTTTTTTTTTTCATTTCCTGGACTTGAAAGACATGGTCTGCAGCATCTTCTGTGTTTGGAAAGAAGCTGCCAAGGAGTTGTCGAACTACAACGGTGTTTAGACTGATATGACTCCCACACTTTGTGCCAAGATATAAGTTAATATCTCAAGTTTCAGTATTTATGGTTCCTTTCCTAAGATGGCCAAGGAATTTTCCAAAGGGACTGAACTTGAACATGTTGAAATGTAAATAAGAGACACAATTTCAGTGTTTCTGAAAACTTACAAAGCACTAAGAGATGGTCACATTGGCATCATATGAGGTGATGAGGTTTTTTTTCTAATACATTCACAACTTTAATATATCCCATTTAATATAACAATCTGAGAGGATTCATGTGGTTATTTTTCAGAATGTTAGCTGGGGGGGAAGTCCACCTCAATGGTAGGAGGCTAACAGTTAGCATTTGGAGCATCCAGCCAGTATCCAGCACTCAGTAACAATGACAGGAAGATAGCACCACTACTGTCTTACATAAGAGCTGGGGTGGGATGAAATAACATCACATATTTCAAATGGGTAAAATATCCCTTTTGAGAGTAAAGTTCACAATCACAGGTGTAGAAAACAGGAGAGGTTTGGGAAGATCAAGACCTGTCTGATCAACCAAAGCTTAATCAGCACAGTTCCTACACAACACAGCACTATGAGAAATGGTTCTGCTACTTCTCATAAACTACACTTCTCTGACACACACACACACACACACACACACACACACAGTCGCGCGCACACACACACACACACACACACACACACACA
>OMLB01034639.1:14061-26237 GCA_900302555.1 Myripristis jacobus | reverse complement strand
TGTGCATACATAACATTTGATCATTTGAAAAAAAAATGTGAAGAAGAAAAATTCCAAGGTGGACAGAAAAATGTGCCTGCCCGGAAATGTTGCTCATGAAACAGACACAGGCACAGGAGACATAATGGGTGAGACTCGGCAGTCACAGGCATTTTTATAGACTGCCAGTCATGTGAATGAGTGATGTAAGTGATAGAATGAGATAATTAAAAAAAACAATCTTAATAAAATCCTGCATAGCATGGCTTTAAGGTATTAATAGGCATCAAAATACCTTCAGTTGTTGAATTCTTAGATTAGGATTTTAAGTATTCTATTAGTTTCCCCTGTTGCTTTTCTTTTTTTCCCCAGAAAGTCTATTGAGTATTGTCTGGTATGATCAGAAAAAGCAAAATATATCTACCCATGTTACAAGCAGAATAAAGAAAAAGAAAGATGTACTTTCAGAACCCTACAACCGCATTAAAAGTGAAGTATTGAATCCACTAGTGGTGCTGAAAAATGATCCGTATATCCATGTGTACGGCGTCTAGTGAAGCGCCAAGGCAGGGGGCCTTGAGGAGTCTTAATCCAGGCCTGGATGTAAATGGGCACTGCTGCATCTTAAATCTTAGTGGCACAGCTGCAGTTCCGGATATGTTGTGTACCTGCCCTGCACATGTGATCCATCATCGCCCTAACATTTTGCTGCATCCATGATGAGCTAGAAAGAAAGAAAGAAAGAAAGAACGAAAGAAAGAAAGAGAGAAAGAAAGGAAAAAAGAAAGAAAGACAGACAGAAAAAGAAAGAAAGAGTAACAACACACTAATGCCTTTTTTGTGCCATTACCGTTCCTATTTTTTTCCCCCAATATAATTGACCAGAGCTGTCAGGGGGCACTCGGCTGTGTGCAACAGTTAGACAGTCTGTGAACTGTAAAGTGTTCCTATAGCAGCTGTAATTAAAACATAAGTTAAATACTGTACTGAACATGCTGGTGTTGCCAAGCAACTCTGTGGGTAACCCACAGACGGAGCAGGAGAAAGCTGAACACCCAAAGCAGTCACTCTGAGTTCCATTTTGAATTTGCATTTGCTGTGACCCAATTAGATGCTCGGCCTGAGTCAACTTATATTATACAGTTCCTGTCTTCATCACGCCACTGTGGTCACCACCGAGGGCTGTTTGGCCCACGGTCGCAGCAGTGTGCTTTTGTGAACAAATTGAGTATATGTAACCTTGCTGAAGGGGAGGAACTGCAGAGCCCGGGCTGGCCGGTGAATGTGGCACTCTCAGTGTTTGGAGCCCATTGGAAACACAGTTATTATGGCCAGAGAGAGTGAACTCACTGCCTAAAGTGGCACACAGCTTGTTTTGTTATATGGATGACGAAGTTGATGTATGGGCCCCTCGTATGCACAGAACAGCCGCAGTCTTTCTGCCAAGTGATGAATAGCATCAATACTGTGGGCTATTGGAAAAGACCGGAGCGCACAAGATCTCATCTCACAACTCCTCTTTTCCATTTTCTCCATTTTCCATTTTTGGCACATTTCAAATAAAGTGTATTGTTTTTTTTAATTTTATTTCTATTTTTTTTTGTCCTTGCTATCCACTCTGTTATCCCTCCATCTAAACCACTCCTCTTGTGTAACTTTTTAATGAGGTAAAAGGTATGCAAGAGTGCACAGGGAAACACTTGACAAAGCACTTTTGAAAGATTAAGGCTGACTAACGGCGCTGTGGTGTCTAGTTGTCTTTGTCTCTCTTTTCTTCCCCTCCGTCTCTGTCCACGGTGGCGGAGGCTGAGGGAATGAGCATTGCAATAGAAGCGAGATTAGAATCGGATGTGAATTGGGGTGGAGATTGGTTTGCCGACTGAAAATGCCTGAAAATGGAAGATGGAATGGAAGCAGAGGAAGACTGGGGACAGATGAACAATGAGAGAGAAGGTCACAGTTAAAAGGGGGGGTAGAGTGGGGCTGGTGCTGGGGATGGGGTGGTGGTGGATAAGGCTGGTTGAATAGCAGAATTTGGTCTGTTATTTGCATGGAAAATAACTTCCGTATCTGCATTGTGGCTCTAGGTTTTCATACTCATCGCAATGCTCCTTTTGTGTTTTTTTTAATCAGCATATCGTTAAAAGCAGCGCGGCGCTCCTCTCAGAGTGCCTGGTGGACGATTCGAGAGCCCTGCAGTGGCTGTGTTTTAGGTCACCCATTAAAGCACTCAGGACGTTGTGTGGCTTTCATTTCACATTCCATGTCATTAGTCACCTCTAAGTGAATTTAATGAGAAATTACCTCAGTTTCATGAGGCAAAACTGGTTTCACTACTGAAGAACGAGCTCACTAATCCCTCTTAATGACTTATGATAGTCATCTGAGCCTGAAACCTGTGGATTGCTCATGGGTATCTAAGGCGCTACCTGCTGCTAATCCATAAAACCCTTATCGATGGGTGATTACCTGATGCCTAGGACTTCGCACAACTTGTTTTATTATTCTTTGCATAAGTTACTTGGGCTCCACTGACTAAAAATCACAAACTATGCACTCCACTCTTCAGTGTTTGGTATCAAATTATTTCTAAGCAGTGGGCTCTATTGATTGTTTGTTGCACTGAGTGTCAGAGAGACAGTTTCCATAAAACATTCATGTGTTTTGCTTTCCTCTTTGCCTCAGTGTTGGCATTAGTGTTGGGTTGTTAGCCCTCACAAAGGGACTTTATTGATTCTTGCATTTACTTTCAACGGTGCTCTTTTTTTTCTTCTCTCCTTCACAGTGGCAAACATTTTGTGGCGAGAGGAAGGTATGTTAAGGAGCACTTTTGAGACAATATAGAATACATTAAACCAATTGAGTTGACAGTTTTGTTTTTTTTTGTAGTGTGACTGCTGAAGTGTGATGTTTGTGAATAGTGAAATGATGATGTTATTAATATAGCTACCAGTGCTGTAGGCTTTTCTGTTTTTCATTTTTTTTCTGTTTTTGTGTTGTCAAAGCCTGTTTCAGAAATGTAACAAGCCTGTTTTTTTCCCTCCAGGTCTCGGAATTGGCAACATGTTTTATGTGTTTTATGAAGACGGTATTAAAGTCATTCAGCCAGTGGCATGTGAGATACAGCGACACATTAAGCCCAGCGAGAAGCTGCTAGCTCTAGAGGTGAGTCTTCTGGAAAAAGACACATTCACTCTCAGTGATGGAAGGCTAGGTCACACTACTCGAGGCCATTTAGCGGTCATTCTTACTCCGACTGGACCATCCCGTCCGCTGGGGTGCATCTGGGATGGGGGGATGGTGGAGGAGGCTGGGAGAGGAGGGGTGGTGACCTTGGATTTGATGGTTGGTGTAGATTATCCTGTTGTGTGAATGGGCTCAAGAGTGGAAACGCTGGCTCCCCTGACGACTCCAGACCAGCTGGAGTCCAACAGTTTTTTTTTTCCAGCATGTTTTATTTTGTCAGGGCCAGTCTGGCCAGGCTCGTGCAGTGTGATAGAGTCCAAGACTGGCCAAAATTAAAATCTGAGAGTGACCCTGACCGCCAGTTGCAGTTAAGAGCTTATGCAGGAGGCAAAACAGAATTAATTGAACAAAAACTTATTGTAATAATTTCCATTCCTTTAGATAGGTTACATCAGAAGAGATTCCCAACGTCACCTGCTGCTGTCTTGATTAAGGAGCGATTCAATTTTGTTTGAAGGACTGCAACTCATAGCAAATATCAATATGCCTGAATCTTGTTCATATTTGATATTTGAATGAATTTACATAAGTCAGAGATTACAAAATAAGAGAAAAAGTTTCATACAAAATGTATCTATCAGTGTTATGCTTGTAATTATATCACTTAAAAATACATTTGTAATCTAAATTTTAACTGTAGCTTTTCTACCATTAAGCAGTTGTATTTACAGTTAACTGATGTAAGCAAATGGGACTTTTTTTTTTTTTTTTTGGGAGAACAAAACTTGGTTGTAAGATTCTTTTTCTTCATGTCTTTGACACGCTGTCTTTGCCCATGCATAATGTACAAGGTGTCTGGATGAGATGACAAGCGTATAATCAAGACTAGTCATTTAGTCTGAACCCCCTTGTCTGACAAGGCTTGCACAGCCTTGTAGACGATCAAAGATTTAGAGCAACTAGAGTCAATAAATATCAATCAGTGGTATTGTTTATATTTTCTGGCATTTACCTGACATTCCTTTTAAATGCACCTTACGGTGAGTGGCTGCCAGCCTAGATGTGACTGCATTTGTGAACGACCACATTCTTGACATCATTCAATCAATATTCACAACATCTACGAGATGTCTCTGCAGTTAGTTTTGCATGTGTACGAGCACTGATATGACAAATAGTGATGTCATTGTCCCATTTGTCTTATCCTGTCACTAAGGATAAGACCACGTGTCCATAACGATGTCCTTGCAAGCGCTGGCTCCTTTTTCTCCTCTTTTTCAATGGAATAACAATGTTGTGCATTCCTGACAGCACAGAGAACTTGGCATGTCTTTGGCATTCAGCGCCCTGGAGTCCTGGAAGTTAAACATATTTCAGCTTTTCACAAAAGAGCACTGTGCTTCAAAGGGGTTTTCAAAAGTCAAAGAGCAACAGTAGGAGCCATGCCCAGCATATCCGGTGTTCATTTGTTTAGCATTGCTAGCTACAAGAGATGCCTGTTGGACACAGGGGCAACCTGACAGTGCTGAACCAGTCTGTCATTTGATTCATTCATTCACTGACAGACCATAGTCTGTCGGAGGGGGTTACAGCTCTCAGCGGACTCTTTAGAACCAGCCTCCACATCGAATTGCCGTTTATCACCAAAGCTTTTAAGCGGCAAAATATTCAAAGCAGGCCGCTGATAGATACCTGTTAGATTTACATGTGTTCTCAAATAGCCACTATCCTCTGAGCTGTCTTTCATCCGGGAACCTGTGTTGATTGGATGGCTGTTATGCATAAAGCAATGTCATGAATGCACAACAGTCAGCCTGGCGTTCCACGGAGAGGTGTGTTTGTATTAGGATATCAATCATGGTGAGCTCTGTGATGCCCGTACCAGCGCCGTCTTGAGGGAATGCTGTGTCTGAACACAAAAGCTCAGAGCTCAGGCTTCTCCCAGCATGGTGCTCACGTTGTCCTCCTTGCAGATGAGCATTGATTGATTTGTTTATGGTAATGATCTAGCCAATCCATTATTCTTAACTACATAGGCTGGTTTACTGTGATACACACAGTATCCGGTGGAAACTCTATGATGCCCAATTACAGTGAAGCCAGTCCAAGAAGCGTCTCTTTTTTTTTTTTTGCTGAGGCTTTCCTCTTCATCCAAGGACAATTTGAAAAGTGGGAGCTCTCTTTTTCTCCCTGGCTGGAGGTTTCCGAGTAATATTTTGTCCAGTTACAGCGGAAAAAAATGCAGTGTCTAGCACTTTAAGTGCAGTGCTGTGTTTTTTGTGGTTAGATAATTCTTTTGTACAAGCCTAGCGTAAGGTGTAATTTATGTGTATATTTGACAGTATATAATAGTGTCATGAATGTATAGGACATCATAGATTACTTTTTAAGTTATGTGTCAGCTTAAGACCTTTACACACAAAATATGTTTTCAGGGGCAGACTCATCTCATGTTGCTGTGATATTGCCTGATGGATTTCAGGTTCCGGTTGTTTCTGCTTCATCTACTGTATGTTTATTACAGCATCGCTTGGCTCCTTGTCCTCTATAGTCACCATTTCTGGGTTTGCACATTGTTTTTTTGACATATGAGTTGGGCTTTCTGTATGAATGCTTGTGGATTATGGCCCAGAGGATAGCAATATCAAATTCTACATATTTGTAAACGTTAAACTACAGCATTACCTTCAAGTAATATTTTTATAGGCATCTTGAAATTAAACATTACACACCATGGTAAGAAGAGAGTATACTTTTTCTCCATGCTCTGGTTTACTAAAAAGTTCCTCTTTCTGATACTTTGGATGTTGCTGCTTCACTGTTTTCGACAGTTTTTTGTTTGTTTGTTTGTTTGTTTTTGTCCCCACAGACCACTGATGATGTCTGGCAAATATATTAGGACTACAAATCATCTGGTGGCTTAACTGCGGAATATCAGAAACCTCATATTTCTCAACATAGCTCTTAAAATGGCATCATTTACAACTGTGAAGTCTTGAGTTCCTTTCAAAAAAATATGTCTTGGTAAAATGTCTTAACAGTCTCTTTTTAAGGCGCACTATAAAGCCAGGCATGCTGACATAGTGCCAGCCCTGCGTATTGCTGTGAGATCATCAACACGAGATGCAGTGAGGCTGTTTCATGGTTCCATGAAAAATATATACATTACCGCATCTGATGCTCCTTCCTCTCCTAGATGAGAGTGTAGGTATTTCCATAGAAAAAAAAAGAGCTATCTTTGGAAGTTGTCAGCTATATGTTTCACACACATACACACACACACACACACACACACACACAGACACTGACACAGATCCAAGGGAGGATTATTGCCTCATCCATTCACGCCCTCAGCTGGGCATCAGATGTTGGATTTCTCACCTCTTAAAGGTGCAATGAGTAAGATATTTACTGCCTCATAGCACAAAATGCACCTGATATATCTGTGGGTTTAATAGAGAAGTTGATTAATACCAGCGACTTAGTGATTTTCTACTTTTTTTTTTCATTCATGTAGTCATTCCTTCAGTTTTTAATACTGTGAGATGGTAACACTTTACAATAACAGTACAACAATTAACGTTAGTTAACGTTAGTTAATGCCATAACAGTTAATTACTGATTATTATGGCATTTACTAATGTTAATAATATCTACAATAACCTTATTTAACATATAAATTAATACCTTAGCATGAACAGCATTAGTAAATGATTCTTAGACACATTAGTTAACAGTTAGTTAGCTGTTACTTAATGTTTATTACCTGTTACTTAATGTTTATTACAGCATTAACTAATGTTAATTGTTGTACTCTTGTTGTAAAGTGTTACCTGTGAGACTAATACTGAAAACACACTGAGGGACAGGGCCCCATAATTCAAGAAAGCTTACAGATGATCAAAAAGAAGATCAAATTAATTAAAAGTAAGCAAAAAGCAAATTGTCATTATTATTACTGATGTTAGTCATGGCAGTAGCAGTATTAGTAGTATCTCTAGTTGTAGTGGTAACGGTAGGTTTAAATATCACTAATAAATAAAACATTCACAATTTAAGAAATTTCTCATATCCGTGAATTTGCCCATTGTAACTGGAATATTCGGGGTTGTTGTGATCAGTGCTGGGTAGCTGGAACACTTCATCTGAAGGCAGTCTCTCCTTGGTCTGCACTAACTGTTGAAACCTCTTAACAGAAACCAGTCCGGAGAGCGCGCCTGATAAACTCCCACTCTACACTTGAGAAATGTGGTGAGATAAGATGGCAGTCTTTGGAGAACAGCTTTATAAATAAACAGAAACCCGTGTTGCCGTCTTCTCGCAGGGAGCGAAGGGCAGCACAACATTTTGATATGGAATACAGTGATACAGCATGTTACTGCGGATGCTGATCATCATAATAATAAACTTTGCCAGGTGCTGGGTGAGATTTCAGGCTTTCAGAACTCACTTAGCCAGCCCACACTCCCACTCCAGCAGTGGAAAATGATACTACAAGCAAGTGACCATGAGACCAGAAAGCCCTCTCACAGAGGAAATAAAATGACCAAGTATTATTATTATTATGATTATCATTATTAAAACATTATTCAAGCTAATCTATCTATATAGTCCTTGAAAAAAGATCTTACCTAACATTGTTTTCTACTAATTTTAATCACATTACTAATTACTCTCTCTAAAAATGAATTAGATTACTAATTACGCTACTTTTGCATTACTTTCTAAAATCCAGATCAGTACTTATCATAAGACACCAAACCATAAGGTCTAAAAAACTGCTTCTAGACCAGCAGAAAGGAGTCGATATCTTTCAAAAAAGTACTCAAGTACTCAAAGTATTCAAGTAATGGAAGTAATGCAAGTTTTATGTAACTTGTAACGTGATTACTGAAAATAAATTGTAATCTGTTAAATTATCGTGTTACTGGGAAAAGAAATCTAATGACGGGGGGCGGGGTTAGTCTTATCATGCAACAGTCTGGATATGTCATTTTCCCACTTGGTATTGATGTTGAATTGTCGCTCTAATCAGCTACTTCACTTGTTTCTGTTGTGAAAATAAAGGGTTTGGGGTTGCGCCAGAGACTTAAGCAGCAGGTGCTACATTCTATTAATGTCGCGGTTCCCAGTCGCTGACAAAGGGTTATAAACGCCATAGATTAATTAATTCCCCTTTAACTGAGAGAAGGTGGCAAGTGAGAAGATGTCTGTCAGTGGATTGCCTTTGTACCTGTGAATGTGGGAGAAAGAGCTCATCTTGCCGTGCCACAGCCCTCCATTCAGCCTCGCTGGCCAGCAATTCCCTAAATCGTCCTACAGAGTCTGGAACAGACGACTGGGCTGAGCCTGGAGGCTTTGAGGGCCAGGGAAGGGACAGGGGGGAAGAAAGCTCCGGGGACAGAAGGCTGGTTAAGGCTCCCATGTGCCCAGGATGGTGAGAGCTGCCAAAACTGGAGGCTAAACAGCTACAGATCGTCTGCGGGCTTTGTTGTGTGGATTATGCACGGACAAATGGGAGCGATTACAGAGATTTTGCAGGACCTAGCAGAGCTCATTTATCTAAGTTGCCAAGATAACGCCGCTCACATCAGGATAGGTGATAAGACTACAAGTAGTAAACAACACAGAATAATGATTAGGATGAAGATAATTGGTTTTTAATGAGACATATTTCCCCGTGTTATGAAAAACAATCAGTTAACAGTGTGTGTATGTGTGTGTGTGTTCAGGAGGAGGTGTGCCCCAACTCTGCAGGGGAGGCGGTCCAGAGGTGTGTGTGGTCATCAGCGGTCAACGTCAAGGACAAGTTTATTTATGCGACACAGCCAACCTTGGGTCGAGTTCTCATAGTTGACATCCAGTCTCAGAAGGCTGTCCAGGTAATTTTTGCACACAAACTGAAAAACCAAACTGTTATTTATTTTCACAATGACAATAGCTCAACATGCAATATGAACGAGTTAACATCTGTACAAACGGACAAAGGAAAGAAAAGGCAAACAATCTTTTGTGTGTTTGTCGGCTTTGTAAAAGTGTCTCCTAGAAAATTGATTTTATTCAATATTTAGTAACAAAGCTCACAGTCGAAAGAGTGTTGAAGGTTTCTTCCTTCTGTTTGACTTATTCCTGAGCATATCATGTTCGAAAGCTGCAATGTTCCCAGTTTGATAGAACATTTTTCACAAGAACTGTCGATAAATCATCACTAGATATGGTTATTTTCTTTGATTGATTTTGCTGAATGAAGGACACGTTCCTTTCATCAGAATGTCCCCTTCGACTCAGGATTCATTTTGATACAATACGTTGTCCTTCATCCAGAAATTCAATTATCTGACAGCATTGGCTTGGACGTGCTCAAACTTTCACCCAAACTTGTTTTTTATTATTATTTTTTTTAAAACAGCTAGTGCCTGAGGGATGCATGGATTTATAATTTAGTAATTGGATATTAATAAACTTTATTGGTGCTGCAGAACACTTCCCAAAATATTGTGACAAAGGGTTTGGCAGGCATTGACCCTATAAGCCATAAAGTCATAGTGGAAAAAAAAAAAAAGGAATGGAAGAAGACAGACCCATTCAGCGGGACAAATTGGTAAAAATTAGTTTGAATACAGATTGTAAAGGCTTACCTCACCTGACCCATCTAGGTCGGGTTCTGTTATGGAGAATGTGTTCCTCAAGCCACAACAACACATCACCCCTACTCTCATCCACTTGCGCTGACAATCAAATTTAGTTTTTCTACATCAAGATCCACCCTCTCGCCCTCAGTGCTGCTGCTAAGCCCCTCCCTGACCCCTTTCATACACGCTACCCCCGGCAAGCCCTAGCTTAACCTCTTCATTGATGTAATAACCAGGTAATCCATAGGCCCAAATCTTCATGGATACGGTAACCTGGCAACCCCTCATAGGTGTGTAACATGTCAGCCCCTACATTTCTCTTCATAGGTGGAGGCAAGAGGCAATGCCTGGAAGGTTGTGCCACCCGGCAGTACATAATACCATTTATTTTCCCGAGGGAATCTCACTTCTCCGTGCTGGCCTAGAAACCAGTGCACCTCATCCTCTGCCGTGGAAAACATATAGCACATTCATCAGTAAACAACCCTCGGTTAAATCGGTGTCACTGGGTTTGTGGGTGTGTCCGGTTAATCCCAGGTCCCCTAGATCTCCGCAGGTGCTTTTGACACCATGGTGGCTGTTTACAGCTCACAAGGCTCTCGGGGACCCACCGGTAAGCAGGTTGTTGTCCCAGAGACTGTCACATACTCATTATTCTGTTGCCTGGAGGTTTAGCTTCATTGCATTATATTAGCAGTTGCTAATTAACCACCTGAACCATGCCTCCCATCTCAAATAGTAAGAAACGGGAGTACTACTCTTGGTTCCCTTGCTTTCCGTTTTCAGATTTAATTATCTCACTCTCTCAGATTGACATGTGTAGAGTATTAATGAGAAAATTGCATTGTGAAACTTAGAACTAGGTAAATGCACAGTGAACACTTTAATGACATGATGGTTTTGTTTTTGTTTTTTGCAAGTTATAATGTCACAAAGCCTTGAAATTACAAGAACATATTGGCTGAGGATCTTGCTAATCCTCCTCAGTCAGACAGAAGTTGGTTAGTTAAAAGACTAACACGAACACCTGTTTTCTCTGATGACTATATGCTCAGAGATTAGGATTCCACAGATATTCTCATTTCGCCTGCAATAAACCTCTCAGGAACTGTTTACTCTCAGAGTAATACGATATATTTTGCCCAAGTAAACAATGCTATTAGGATTTCATAGCAAAACTAACACAACATTATAGAAAGTAAGCTTGCAGTCTAAGGGGATTCAGGGCATACAGGATTGCAACAGTTTTCTTGAAAGGAGATGATTGCTTTTTCTGCTGCACTTGATGTAAAAGCTACTGCATGCATTGCTTTCCCTTTTGCTTTTCCCCTTCCCCTGTGAGCTGGCTGTCAATCTGCACTCAGGTGGACATAATGCTTGAGAGGCACTTTACCGCCACATGTGACTCATCTATTGTTCAGACTTGGAATATTGCAGCCAGGTGTCAAGGAATGGATACAGATTGAAAGCAATTACTTCAGTGTGGTAAAGCAATAGTCTCTGTCACCACTTGATTTGAAATGCAGTTCAACACCCAAGCACCTCATACATAAAAAACACCCCCCCAGTACGGCTTGTTAAAAGAAGCCTTTCTCTTGTCAACCCCGGTGCCTTAGTCGGGAGGAAAGTTTTCAAATGTATTACCACCGCACATCAAAGGGGATCTCTTCAAAAGCATGTTCTAGATAGATAACCCCAAATAGTTGTTTTGTGGCCCTGCCATCTTTAAATGTTTGGTTTGGTTTGATTTGGTTGCGTGTGCCCCTCCAGACGGTCAGCACCGACCCTTATCCTGTGAAGCTCCACTATGACAAATCCCACGACCAGGTGTGGCTGCTCAGCTGGGGAGACATGGAGAAGAACTTCCCCACTCTTCAGGTAATTCAGCCAATTACACTGCCACTTTAATGCCGTTGTTTTTTGCTGTCTAATCCCCTTTTAATAGGGCATCTTTAGACAGTATAAAGGCAGCAAAGGACAGGTTGTGCACAAGAAAGATGATTCTCCCAGGATTTGATTCCTGGTCAGGAAGGGTGCATGATGTCTCGCCAGAATTAATGGTCTCATGTCGTGCTCACATCATGTCAGATTTACAGATTTACAGTAACCACAAGCTTCTGACTGGGAAAAGATGTTCATGTTTTTTTTTTTGTTGTTTTTTTTATTAACACGAATAGACATTGGTACATAGATCGCAGGCCAGGAAACCCAACATATTAATGTTTTATTTATTTGCTATTGTAGGTTTTCTGCTTGCTATGTTTTTTTTACATTTTCTATTTCACTGATTTATTTCTTTGTTATTATTATGATTATTATTATTATGATTATTATTATTATTGTTATTACTCGTAGTAGTAGTATTGTAGTAATAGTAGT